>VXCM01007328.1:0-22682 GCA_014773175.1 Lucifuga dentata
CCACTTCCACCTTGAACTCCTCCGTCACACCTACGGCACACCTCACCACTGTCTTACAGCTCTCATGGAGTGGTAGATTCAGTCAAACTAGGTGGTGAGTGGGGGGTTATCTGAGGATGGATGAAAGGGCCCATGTAGGTCTTTCTTATTCCGGGACTGTAGAGTAGCATAGTGAAGATTATGCTGATGAATGACCCACTTGTGTTCTTAGTATTATGCTCGTTTTACTGAATTATGACTGTCAAATACAGAACTTGACTGTTAAGAGCACTATAATAAAGTTTTAACTTATAAAGCAGGATTTTAGATATACCAGGAATTCCTGTAGTTTGGTAACACTAACATTCCAAATAAGAAAGATATCATCAACATACTGTAGCATGTCCTGGAAATCATATACGCTACAAAAGAACTTGTAACTGGATCATATCTACCTCAATTTTTCTCAAAAACTGTGGCACTTTGTACCAGTGGTGGTGACAGTCATTTGCAAAGCAAATAAAGAATAAATAACAATGGAAACAGTGATGCTGGACCTGCAGTGCTGGATGTGATGCAACAGGAAAGTTAAAACACAGCACAAAGACCACAGCAATGACTACGTAGCAACAACTAGGGCTGTGCTATATCATGCCAGTCGTGAATGATATGATATGATATAAGAACTTGTCATGTCCTGATACAGACCATATTGTGTTGATTAATTTTTACATCATGTGCAAAAAGAACAACTTAAAGAAGCACGCCCGTCAGCACCTGACAGAATTAGTTCCTAAAAAGGAGCTACCTCTGTTGTTTGAAAATATAAGGCTAACTGGCTAACAGCTAAAGGTGGAAGCACAATACTACTTTCTCCACTGGAAACAGAAACACCCAATGAATACAAAAAGGCCACAAGTCACTTGAGGAGGCGAGCAGGTAAAGGATTTGTGACGCAAAACAAACAGGAAGTGACACTGACTCAGTCAAGCATAGCTGGAGCCTTAGCTTGCTGTACTTCCTGTGACAGAACAAGCTAACAGTGAGTGAAATTAGCTAAACGGTGACTTTCTGTTAATGGTGACTTGTTGTGATGTATGAACAGTGTTAGCTTAGCCGCTAGTGTAGCTTAGCTGCTACACTAACTTCAGGTGAGTTCTTGGCTTGTGGTGGATTTAGCCTTCAGAACATTCATTTAATCTTGAATATTGTTGCATAAGTACCTTCAGATAATTATGATATACAGTATTTTAAGGATTATGTGGCCCACCCATACTGGATTCAGAGTCTGAGTTATTGCTCTGTGTTGTGGCTGTTGACTCACCCAGGCCGTTTTCACAGTCTGTAAACTCCATGGAATGAACAGCTCGGTCTACTCCATATGGACCCATAAGCGTCCTGTTAGGAATAAAGAGGAGAAATGGGTAGAAAGAGGAGAGAAGACAGGAGAAAAGGAATGAATCACACCTTACCTTTACTAAATCCAGAAATATGTTAATCTGCTCTTGGCCACACAGTCATTTGTTTTCATGTCAAACTTTTAGCAATTTGAAAGAATCTCTTCTCAAATCTCGACCAGAAACACGTCTGTTTCTGGTCGTCACCCCCAAGATAAGGACAGTTATCAATATTTCAGCTGCAGGGGGGTTCAGGTTGACAGGCCATCAGTAGCAAACTGCCTCACACACTCTTATCAGAAAAACAATGAGGTGGCAGATTGAGGACACACTCAACTCCAAGTCAGCAAGTCGTCCTTACAAAACAAAATCAGCAGCAAACTACACTATTCATGCTGTTTGAACTTAGAAAGAGTTATGATTATTCGTACCGTTGATTGGTTAACTGACTCATATGCTGGATTATCTGAGATTATCTGAGTGATATTAGCTGTGTTCCACATTAAAGGAAAATTTTGATTTTGCATGTTTAAACCCAATAAATACCAACATACATGTTAAATTACTGCTGGTAACCATTTTTCCAAAACATAAAACTGTGTTTAACTTTTGATATTATTTTGCCAGATCTCCTAATCTTTCAAAAGTAAATGTGCAGGTGATACACCCATCTTAAAATTCAATGTTTAACCAGCTAACACATACATGTTAATGTAGAAGGGACAGTCGTTTTAATTTCTCTGTAAACGTCGTCTTCTCCTGGGACCATATTCCCTGGCGGAGACAGACATTTTCTCCCTTGCAGCTCTGTGTTGGTTCAATAAATAAAATTACTTCAACAAACAATTTAATAGATGTCTTGTTTGCTGTGATTGATTACGTATCTCAAGCACATTTCAAGTTTTTGATTTTTACAGCATGCTGGAATTAACTGAATCCAATGGTCTGGAAGGTAGGAAAAACAATTCTAATATTTACCACTCCATTATTATGTTTTGGAAAATGTTTGGCAATAATGTAACGTGTATGCGAGTTGTATTTATTTGGCTCAAACATACAAAATCATCCGTGGCTCCTTTAAGGCAACTTCCCAAACCTTAGGGGAACAACAATCCAAATGTTGTCCTGCCCCCAGCTGCCCTCACTCCCAAAGTGATTAACACAGAAAAACACCAGACAGCAACTAAATCTAAATGATTAAGCTTTACAATGCTGGTACAGGTTTATTCACATTAATAACATCTAGGAAAAAAAAAACATTAAAAGAACTGTATTTTTTGGTTACTAGCTGATAAACACATAAAAAAGTGACTGTTTATCAGTAAGTCAAATTCTTCTTTAACAAAAACTTAAGCATAATTTACTGACTTGAAACAAATGTTTTTCCAACCTTAACCACATGACTTGCCTTGTTATGTACCTTTATGAGAAATCCTGCTGGAGTATTGGCTTTATTACTTAATATTTATAGTAAACCTGGACTGTGCTTTGGGATATTTTGTTTGTTTTCTGTTCATTATATAATAGGAATATACAATAACAGGAGTAGAATTTAGATTGTCAAAAAATACTGACATTTATGCTGAAATACCAGAGGAGTTTGCTCCTGCCTTCCTCAAAAGTGGGGCAGAGCAGAGCTTACAGGGCCCCTACGCAAAGAAAGATAATCAGAAAATCATTCATCCGTTTGCCATAAATCAGATTTACAAAGACATGCACTTCATGAAGCTTCCTCTGCACTCAGCATTTGATTTCTTCATTTATTCCTGACCTTGTCATTACCATTTTGCACCTTATCCTGTGTTTTTATCCGTGTTTCTGTTTTGTAAAGGCGTTTTAGATATGGTTGACTCAAATTTGTGATTATGTAATATTTAGGTGCAATGTGCTGATCATTGTATTTATTCTCTTTTGCCACTTTCTCATATTTGAATGTCAGACATCAGAACTCGCAGGCCAAACACCTTCTACCTCTACACCTTCTATTTCTACCTCTGCACACATAAAGTAGACAAAAGTTGCTTTGATTTTGCATTTAACAAACCGTCGGATTTTCGTAAAAATGTACGCAGCCCAAAAACAATTATCCCTGATCGCGCCGCGCGAGCGCAACAAAAAGACGAATGATTGGATGAAGGTTTAAAGCCTTTTTAGAGCAACAAAAACACATTCAGCTTAGCTGGTCCCTCTGGCTGATTTAACCTGTGTATTACATATTCCTCTCAACTTCCAGAATTCCGACGGACACCACGCGCCTTAAAACGCACCGCCACGCGCGAGATCAAAGACGCGCGAGCCAAACACCGCCTGCGTCGTTTTCCACTAAACATGTCGCTGCTTTCTGCGAAAAAAAACAAGCAGAAACGGCGCTGTAACGGCAGCAAGAGAAGACAGGGTGAGAAAAGAGTCTGAGACAAACCTGCTAATGATGACAGCTCCTTTAAACATGACGGAGAAGGTGGGCATTTTGTCACGGAGCCCGTCTTTTAATCGTTCGCTGCTTCTCCAGCCTTCACATGATGCTCTGTGCGCTTAATTCCACTGTCCCGCTCCACGCCGCTCCACGCCGCTCCACCCTCACTTAATCTCTTACATAACTGAAGACTCAAAAATGAAGAGACTCTGTGCAGAGAACCCGAAAAGTGTTCTGGTTCCACGCGTTTGCTGCCACAGGTTTTCACGCAGCAGGTTCTGCCTATACGGCCTATAGGATTATGTATTTATGGCTTGACAGCAGAGCTGGAAATGCATGTGCAGCATAAACGGCTTAGTGAGGACATGCAGGGCCGGCGACAGACATTTTAGGATCCTTTTAAACAGATTTTGAAATTGCCTGGAAAAGTCTGGAAAACTTTGTTTCTCTTAGTATTTTCTTCTCCTCTTTTTCTTGTTTCCTGTCCTCATCTGTGTAAGAGCAAAGTTTTTGCTTTGCTTTAAATTGTAAATTGTTTAAAGTATGGTATGGACCTGTATGTAAAGTAATTTTTAGCTGATTTTTTTTTTTTCTTTGGATAACTGAACCGAATCTTTGGCAGAGGGTCCTGGGTTGTTCTGGAGCCCTTAGCAGCCATTTGTGTTGTTTAATCTATTGGACCATCACTGGACATACTCTAAAATAAATAAATTAATTAATAATAATAATTTAAAAAGTCTATGCATTTTAGAAGATTATTTCAAATTCCAGCACAATTGTATCATTTTTTTTTACTTAGTTAAGTGTGAGGAACATCCAATTTTGGCACTTTACTACGTCATAAAAAGGCTGGATATGAAGGGTTTTTTTTAACCTTTATTTAATCAGGGAAGTTTCAATGAGCATCAAATGCTCTTTTCCAGGAATGCCCTGCTCACACACTCACACCTGGAAGCTGCCCAGTACAACCACAGACTTCTCTGCTGGCCACTGAGCAGCTCCACTAGAGCATTTGGGGGTTAGGTGCCTTGCTCAAGGGCACCTCAGTGGTGATAATTAGGGAAGGGCAGGCTGCTCATTCACCTCCCCAACCCAGAATTTCCTGCCAGTTCGGGGATTGAACCGGTGACCCTTCAGTCACAAGTTCACTTCTGTAACCTTTAGGCCACCACTGATTACTAAAGAAGATACTAAAGGTCAAAGGTTTGACATACAACTACAAACACAAAAAATGTCACATGGAATTTAATTACCATGCCTCTGTTTTTACTCTCTACAAATCCAAAACCCTTGTCTCAGAAAATAGCTTCAATAAAATGGTTCCGATGGTTTTCCACCACAGAAGGTCAATAACAGCAGACTCAGGTGAACTAAGTTCAACAGATGAATTCAAATTTTTTAACCAGGAACTGAGCAGATCCAGACTTTCATATGTGCAACATATGTGAACTGATTGTCAGATCACGTTAATGATCAATAATCACTTAATATTTCAGTCTAAAGACTTTTTAGTTTGAAACTGTGGGCTTAACACAACCCAGAAAAATGAGCTGTTTTGCTGTTTTAGTGTTTGCTATTTCTGACACACACACATACACACCATCATCATCAGCGGTCACTCGAGTCGAGAATGTCTGTCCTCTGTAGGGTCATATGTCCTCTGGTGGGTCTGCAGATGGCGGAAGAGACTGATCCAGGACCCACACATTTTGGTGCACTGTGGGCAGTGATGGGTGGTGGTGTGGTTGTGGTTGGTGGTTTGAGGCCTTATTGGTGTTCGGTTTCTCCTTGCAGAGCTGCAAGCTTCCGCTTTTTCTCTGCCGCATGGCGGAGGTCCTTGTCATGTAGCGTCCTCTTGGACAGATTTTCTCCAGCTGTTTCTATTGAGTGCAACTTCTTCCCAGTTGCTGGAGATGTTGATCACATTTCTTCATGGTGGTTTTGATGTCTTTATTTTTATTTATTTATTTATTTTTTGTCCACTGGGACATTGCTGACCTTCCTTCAACTGGGAGTAGAGGATCTGTTTGGGGAGGCGTGAGTCAGGGAGCTGGATTACATGTCCAGTCCATGGCAGTTGGTGCTGCATTATTGTGGTGATGATGCTGGTCATGTTGGCCTCTTCCAGAACATGCGTTGGTGCATCTGTCCTTCCAGCTGATCCTCAGGATCCTGCGTAGGGATCACTGGTGGTGTTGCTCCAGGGCTTTCAGGTGCCTACTGTACCTGGTCCATGATTCAGCTCCATACAGCAGTGTGGGGAGGACAACAGCTCCATACACCAGGAGTTTGGTTTGGGCCTTTAGATCACGACCCTCGAAAACTCTTCTCCTAAGTCTTGCATAGGCTCAGCTCAAGCGGTGATTGATCTCTGAGTCGATGTTTGCTGCACTGGAGAGGAGACTGCCGAGGTAAGGAAAGTGGTCTACGTTTTGAAGGTAGGTGTTATCGACCTTTGTGACGGGGTGTGTGGATGGCTGGTTGGGTGGAGGCTGATGTAGGACCTGTGTCGTCTTGATGTTCAAAGATAGGCCCAGGGCCAGGTATGCCTTGGCAAAGGCAGAGAAAAAGCAGAGAATAAGCTGGAGGTCCTCTGCTGAGTGTGCTGCGATGGCACTGTCATCCATGTACTGCAGCTCCACTATGATGGTGGTGTTGATCTTACTTTACTCCTTGAACCTGTTAAAGGTTGCAGAGTCTGGCGTCCATACTGTGGACGATTTGGATTTCCTGTGGCAGGTCTTGGCCAATAAGGTGGAGGATGGTGGAGATGAATATGACAAACAGGTGGGTACCCCTGTTTGATACCCATCTCCACAGTGAATGGTTCTGACTCAGAGTTACTGCTGCTGAGCACACACGCACGCACGCACGCACACACACACACACTCATTGAGATCCTCAGTCACAGGCACTGGACAAGGAAAAATTAAATAAATCAAGAAAAACCACAAAGTACCTAACACTATTTTCATTAAGTAATGTGAGAAAACACTACATTAGTAATTTTGAGCTGTGAAAAAGATTAATTATTAGACTAACTACCCAACCAATCGTATGTGAAAACTTGCTAAATTCCCTCATCAGCTCCACATATCTGCTTCAGCTGGCATCCGGACACAGGAAATATGTCAGTTAGGCCTAATTGAGTGTTAAAAAAAAAAACCTACCTGGCAAAACGCAGTGGCACTTTCAGTTTGTGGAACATATCTCTGGCCTGGCTGTCTGCTCTCAGCCGTTAACGGAAGCTTTGCATGTTCTCTGTCACGGCGCGCTGTGACTGCCGAGCAGATATGAGGAGCAGCACTTGATGAAGTGATAAGCTTATTGCAGAAGGATAATACACAAATCCATGACACAAGCAGCTAAATATAGGCGTTTGTGAGAGGGCTGCCCCAATCAAAAAAACGGAAAGATTATGTTATCTCACTCCAAACAAAAAGCTGGAAATTCGTTTTTCTTGCTGAATATTTTTGGAAGTAGATTTTGGGCAACAAGCAGACTCCCTAAAACTCCCTAAATTTGGGCATTGCTGAGGGAATAAAACATTACTATACTACATTAATATACTGGAGTATAAGCCAACCTCCTATAAGCCAACCCTGATGTTGTTCCATCAGTTTATTTGTTTAGCAAATTACCTGTTTTTTCTGGGTATTGTCATAGTATTCCTGTGATTTTCTGAAAATAATCCACGTACTGGTAAACATGATATTTATTTCAGCAGCTGATTAACCCATAACTGACCAATCACAGCAGAGCTTACTGGCCACCAAAACTGTGGTGGATCAGATGTTTAGTCAGGAAATATCTCATTCTAAGGTATGATTTAAACTATTTTCATGGGTAGTGGTAATGGTAGTATTTCCAGCTGGAAATTTCCTTCTCTGGGATCAAATCTGAATTTCTCCTGTATAAGCCGACCCCCAATTTGCTTTGTGAAATTTGGTCATAAAAACTTGACTTATACTCCAGTATATATGGTAATTTTTGGTTCTGATCTTGTCCAAGGATGGATCCAGGAATTTTTTTTTTAAGAGATTTAATAATTTGGGGCCACTTTCAATGTTTTTGTCAATGTTTTCACAAGTATTGCATCAATCTCAATGCTAAAAATGATGCATATTGATAGACTATTAAGAGATCCAATTTGGTCCAGATCCAGATACATTTTAACTACTGTTTCTCATGACAAATAAAGCAATTAACTCAGATGATTATTGTAGCAGTTGTTTCTTGCTTGCTTTAGGATGTTACGGTGGTCCTGGGTTTGAACCCTGAGCTGGCCCTGCTCCTTTCTCTTTGCAGTTTCTTTGCTTTCCACATCCTAGCAGTTTGAATGGCTCAAATACAGATGAAGAATTTCACCACACAAGTGTGGGATCAATTTAAAAAACTTGTATTATTGGAACAAGCCAAGGTTTTGTATCAGCATGTTTGGTTTTGGCGGAGGGAATGGCTCTAATGAGCTCTCTGGTTGCTTTAGTAGAACAGAGGGATCTGGTGTTTGCGTGATCAGTGGGCAGGATTACTCTGAGGCTCAGTTGGTTGGAGGATTCGGCTTCTGGGATCAGTCTAATTGCTGGTGTAGTTATGCTAAGTGAATGGTTATGTGATAATAAGGACAGAGTGACTTTGTTTTGTCCTGCTAAACACACGAGAGGTGGCGTTACGATGACTTAGTTCCTGAATCAGGACTTGACTGTGTCTGCGGTGTCATGACACTCTGTGTGATTCAGATACAACCAGCATGAACGAGGGGCAGAGCCTGAGTAGAGGCAAAATACAATCGATACTAAACTGAGATTAAATCTGGAGTTTTTTAACTTTTGATCAGAGTCATAATAAGGTAATAAGGTTCTATTCTGTACTCATAGGGCATAAGCATAGCCTCATTTAAATTCTGCCATTTTTCTTTTTCCTTTCTTTACAGTTTGCAGGCTGGCTTGTCCTTGGTTTGGGATGCATCCATTCCATCTATATAGGCCACGCCCATTCTAGATTTTCCGCCATTTTAAATTTTTTTCCAAATCAGTTTTTTCGTACTTACTCCTACATTTTTAGCTGAATTGACACCAAATTTGCCATGTGTAATCTCTGGACCAACACAAACAAAAGTTCCATTTGATGTTATTTGATATTTCATATCGTTTTGCTTCAGTTGGCTGCTAAAGTTGAGTGGTTCAACAAAACCTGCTGTATCTCATAAACAAATTAGTCTGTCGTTACCAAACTTGGTGGACATGCAGTAGACGTGTAAAAAACGAGTCATCAGTTGACCTGATGGGGGCGCTATAACAACCACAATTGATTTTTGAAAAGAAACATGATTTTTCCCTTTGAAAGTGCATGGGGAGCTCAGACATGCTGCCCCTCCCCCGCTCTGAAACACACATTACATCAATGAGCTGTGTGATGTCAAAGTGAGGAGACACACATTCTGTTGAAGTGTCTGAATTTTACAAACTGTGGGAGGTAGCACACACATGTACATGGGTGCCAACACACATGCTCACACACACACACACACACACACACACACACACAGAGACACACACACACACAGAGACACACAAACACACACACACAGCAGTGGAGGAAGTCTCTCAAGAAGCAAGCATACATTACATTTCCTTTAGGAAATGTAGACCATTGTAGTTAATAGGAATGTTCACTGTGATAGTAGTTTCTGCATATGTAGTATGACTGCTATGGGTGTATCTGTACACACATGCCTGCGCATACGTGCACATACACACACAAACATACACACACACATACACACATTTTTCATGCAGATTTATTCTCTTTGTTTATTTGGAAGAATTTTAATCACTAGATCTGCACAGTGGGTTATTATCAGATTATGGGATTATCCAATCCACACTGAGAAATCAAACAGGCCTGGACCCACACACACACGTTTGCATGATTAAAACATTGTTTTTGTGTTTTAGAGAAAGCACTACAAAAATATACAAAACTAGAGATGAGTGATCATTCTCAAGTAATTTCAATGGCAAGGATGCCCCCTACAGGCGAGAAAAAGAAGCTGCAAGTACACCAAAAACATTTGATTCCTGTAAAGTCCAGGAAAATCTAGGGATTCTCGGAGGAGTCCAGCGCATTCAGAGTGTCTCAGGGGTCTCCAGGATTTCAGAGAAACTCCAGAAAAATAAGGACATGCTTTCAGTCCTGTGGCTCATTGAACTTACAAAAATTAAAATGAATAAGAATTTAAAAACTGACCTAGTGCTAGTTTTCGCTCTCCAATAGCATCTCTCAGCTTATAACTAAGACAGATCCATAATAAAACATCCTTTTAATGTTTTTATTAGTATGATCACAGAAAAGTTTTACAATAAGTAATTAAGTAATTATCACTTCATGAAATTATTATTTCAAAATCATGTAAAATATGTTCTGTGCTCATGAGAAAACATGAAAATAATCTCCACAAGAAATAAACCACGAAAGACTTCTCTCTCTCTTCACTAAATATTACATGAATATTTAGGATTTGCTGCATTTCAAGGATAAATCGATTCTAAAAATTCTAAAAATAAAAAGATTGGGGTTTTGAGCTTCTGTTAAAGTGAAGCTGTGGAATCAATCAATCAATCAAACTTTATTTATTTGGCACCTTTCATACAAGTAAATGCAACTCAAAGTGCTTCACAGGTGACTGATACACAATTACACACAAAATACTGATAACAGTTGATGAAAATATACATAAATTTAACAAGATCAAACAAATTAAAATATAAAATAGAACACTACATGAAAGCCAATGTGAACAGATGGTTTTAAATCTGTGTTTAAAAATATTAATGTTTTCAGCTCCTCTCAGATCCTCAGGAAAGCCATTAGCATAACGGCTAAAAGCTGCATCACTAAACGTTTTAGTGCTGCTCTTTGGGACAGTCAGAAATAAAGTGCGAGAGGATCTGAGAGTCTTACTGCTTCATGAATTGAAAGCATTTCTGATAGATATCTTGAGCATGACCGTGCAGTGCCTTAAAAACTAGCAAAAGAATCTTAAAATCAATACATGAACTGACAGGAAGCCAGTGTATAGACTTTAAAATAGGAGTAATGTGTCCTTCTGGTCCTAGTCAGTGGAAGGACGAGGACACTGTGTTCTGAAATTGTCCATTTTAAAACTCATGCACTGTAAGCTTTTCTAACATTATTATTATTATTATTATTATTATTATTATTATTATTATTATTATTATTTCTTTTCGTTTCTAACATTATTAAAAGACCAGTGTATATACAGGCGTTCTGATAAAAGAATTCTTGCATTGTTATTTTGTTATTCCTGTCAGTCCTAATTTAGTGGCATTAAATGACTGATTGCTGCTCTTTTGAAAGAGATGACATCCATCTGAGAGAGTTTCTGCTCTATTTCATTTTCTGCTGGACATTTTTTAAATTGACCTCTAAGCGGATCAAAGGGAAACAGCAGGAGCGATGTGATGAGCGAAATCCAAAGAGTTATAATAAACTCCAGTTAATCTCCGGCATGGTGGGCAAACCTGCAGTCGTACAGCAGAATACCCAGCACCCCCACCCTAAAGAGAGCGGACCGTAGTCCAGATCCAGACCGCAGTACAGTTTAAACTGGATCTGGGCTGAACTAAAGTACAATTTAATCCAAACAGCAGTTTCACCACACCCTGACTGGCTTTTATATTTTTGTTTTTTCTGTCACAATCTTAGGTCGTAGAAGTCTTATTTTGAAGGAGTGTGTTGTTGGCGGATATTGATGAAAACGGAAGATGGCAAGACAGCTGCAGTGTGCTCACTTTTTTATATGCTGAGAAGAACATGGGGTGTATTTGATTAAGAACCTGCTAAAGAAGTAGCAGTGTTATTATGAAATTATGAAATCACATTTTAAAGGATTCTGAGTTTTATTTTGTTATGTTGGTAGCTCATTAATGTGTTAATATGTTGATTAAGGGTGGCGAAGCACGTTAGCATGATAGCTATAAAGCGTAAATGCTAATTAACTTGTTCAGCCTGTTAACATGCTCAGATTCAGGCTGCATTCTTTTTCACTTTGTTTTATGCAGCTCTTATCGCAGATTTAATGTTTGTAAAAAAAAAAAAAGAGTTACATTTCATTGGCGCTCCAGTGAGATTTTTATTATCATATCATATCATTATCATATCATATCGTTAGATATCATGTTAGATATGATGCTCACTGCATCGCAGCAGTTATGTACTAATAAAACTCTCACTGTGTCATGTTGTTGACTTCAGTGGTGATACGACGGTGATACATGTGGTGATATGTATAGAGTTACGTACGGTGATATGTATAGTGATATGTATGGTGATATGTATAGTGATACGTACGGTGATATGTATAGTGATATGTATGGTGATATGTATGGTGATACGTACGGTGATATGTATAGTGATACGTACGGTGATATGTATAGTGATATGTATGGTGATATGTATGGTGATACGTACGGTGATATGTATAGTGATACGTACGGTGATATGTATAGTGATATGTATGGTGATATGTATAGTGATACGTACAGTGATATGTATAGTGATACGTACAATGATATCTATGGTGATACATATGGTGATATCTATAGTGATACGTATGGTGATATGTATAGTGATACGTATGGTGATACATATGGTGATATGTATAGTGATACGTATGGTGATGTGTACAGTGATATGTATAGTGATACATATGGTGATATGTATGGTGATATGTATAGTGATATGTATGGTGATACATATAGTGATACATATGGTGATGTGTACAGTGATATGTATGGTGATATGTATGGTGATATGTATGATATGATATCATATCATATCATTATCATATCATATCGTTAGATATCATGTTAGATATGATGCTCACTGCATCGCAGCAGTTATGTACTAATAAAACTCTCACTGTGTCATGTTGTTGACTTCAGTGGTGATACGACGGTGATACATGTGGTGATATGTATAGAGTTACGTACGGTGATATGTATAGTGATATGTATGGTGATATGTATAGTGATACGTACGGTGATATGTATAGTGATATGTATGGTGATATGTATGGTGATACGTACGGTGATATGTATAGTGATACGTACGGTGATATGTATAGTGATATGTATGGTGATATGTATAGTGATACGTACAGTGATATGTATAGTGATACGTACAATGATATCTATGGTGATACATATGGTGATATCTATAGTGATACGTATGGTGATATGTATAGTGATACGTATGGTGATACATATGGTGATATGTATAGTGATACGTATGGTGATGTGTACAGTGATATGTATAGTGATACATATGGTGATATGTATGGTGATATGTATAGTGATATGTATGGTGATACATATAGTGATACATATGGTGATGTGTACAGTGATATGTATGGTGATATGTATGGTGATATGTATGATATGATATCATATCATATCATTATCATATCATATCGTTAGATATCATGTTAGATATGATGCTCACTGCATCGCAGCAGTTATGTACTAATAAAACTCTCACTGTGTCATGTTGTTGACTTCAGTGGTGATACGACGGTGATACATGTGGTGATATGTATAGAGTTACGTACGGTGATATGTATAGTGATATGTATGGTGATATGTATGGTGATACGTACGGTGATATGTATAGTGATACGTATGGTGATATGCATAGTGATACGTACGGTGATATGTATAGTGATACATATGGTGATATGTATAGTGATATGTATAGTGATACGTACGGTGATATGTATAGTGATACATATGGTGATATGTATAGTGATATGTACGGTAATATGTATAGTGATACATATGGTGATACATATGGTGCTATGTATGGTGCTACATATGGTGCTATGTATGGTGCTATGTGTGGCGCTATGTATGGTGTTATGTGTGGTGCTATGTATGGTGCTATGTGTGGTGCTATGTATGGTGCTATGTACTGTGCTATGTATGGTGCTATGTGTGGTGCTATGTATGGTGCTATGTACTGTGCTATGTATGGTGCTACATGTGGTGGTATGTGTGGTGCTATGTATGGTGCTGTGTGTGGTGGTATGTATGGTGCTATGTATGGTGATACGTATGGTGCTATGTATGGTGCTATGTGTGGTGCTATGTATGGTGCTGTGTGTGGTGATACGTATGGTGCTATGTGTGGTGCTATGTGTGGTGTTATGTATGGTGATATTGTATGGTGGTATGTATGGTGATACGCATGGTGATATGTATAATGATATGTATGGTGCTTCTTCTGTGTTCCAGTTAAGCTGGAACTGGAAATTTCTAAACTCCTACTTGGAAAAATGTGTTGGAACAGCATTTGAAGTTGGAGCTCTGACTGGGAAACTCATACCCTAATTATCTACTTCGACTTCATGAGTATGACTTCCCTCAACATGGCGGCGCCGTGGAAGCAAGCTTTGTGAATGTAAATGATCAGCTAACAGATGAATAAGGTATTTTTTCTTGCGTGACACTGAAATAAAACTATGTGCCAAGGCACTGTCCACATGGTGGCACATTAAATGGAATGGAGCATGTAAGGAAAAATTATGAAACACAAAACAAATGAATTTCGTATAAAGCAACAGAAATAGAGAAATCACTTCCCCAGAAACACAAAGCACTTCAGCAAAAGAATGTGCAGTAAGTACAGTATGTCACATGTAAAATCCGTGATGTTTTCTATGTAAATGTGGAAATAATCAGAAATAATCACTAGAAGCTCTGTGGAACATCATCACATGATGCTGGATAACTTGGCTCATCAGGTTTTTACAGACGTGTGGAGTCCATGATGCTGTCATTAAAGCTAAAGGTACCAAATACTAAGATATTCTGACATTTGTACCAAATACTAAGATATTCTGACACTCAAACTAAATACTAAGATATTCTGACATTCATACTAAATACTAAGATATTCTGACACTCATACTAAATACTAAGATATTCTGACATTTGTACCAAATACTAAGATATTCTGACATTCATGGACAGTTTTCAAAGATTCAACTTTTCACTCTAATTGTTAAGATGATATTGTCATTTGGAATGAAAAATCTTGTATTAAATTCAAAAAGAATGCAAATTAGAAGCATTTTCACAGTGGNTTGGAATGAAAAATCTTGTATTAAATTCAAAAAGAATGCAAATTAGAAGCATTTTCACAGTGGTCTGACTTTTGGACCACACTGTGTGTCACCAAGTTATCTATCTATAGTGTATAATTCTTATTATAATTCTTATAATTCACAGGTATCAATTTGCCATTGATACGTGTGAATAATTTCAGAATATTATTTTTCTGCACAAATGTTTAATACTGTGATTAATATAATTCCTGTACTCTAACTTTACTTTAGTTAGTATTTATTACTAACTTTATTTAGTCTTACTGTATTTATTGGTGTTCAGCCATGTTTTTGTGTTTACATTTGGCTGGAACGGTTTGAGGTTGGAAATCCAAGAGATTCTTGTCGGGGCAATATGGCGGAAAACCGTGGAAGTCCACCAGAAAGGTCCACGAAACTCCAGGCCAGTCCATTCCAGGCCGGAAGTAATTTATAGACCAAAAGTAAATGTAAAAAATACATTTTTTTAAATTGAATGTTGCTATATACAAATATAAACAAATTGTGCTACATTAAGTGCCTTAATTTCTGAATTTCTCTCTGTCTCTTGAGTGTCTTAAATTTTTAAAAGTTGCATTTAATAAATGCTGATTATGTCAAATATTAAACCCTGAGACAAAGGCTACGGTTAATAGCGGTCCAATTCATTAGCAATACTCATGGTAATCAGGCTAGCTTAAAAGGCTTTGACATTCATTAGCTAGCTGTAGCTAACTTCCTAGAATCCCAAAGATGATTTCAGATCAAACATTTGCTCAGAGTAGGGCTGGGTGATACAGCCTAAAAATAAAATCTCAATTTTTTTCATGCTTATGCACAATTCTCGATTTTAACCTTGATTTTTCTTGTTTTTCTCCAAACTAACTAAAAAAAAAATAATAATAATAATATTCAAATAAGTACTTTCTTTAAAAAAAAAAAAAACCTTTTAAACTAAAAAGTTTTAGCAGTGATGTCTAGGTTCCTGAGGAACACCAGCTGTGTCTTGATGCTCTGACATGTTACAGTATTCCACGTATGAAGACCCTCTGATCAGATGCCGTGACACTGGAACATGATGTAGTAACATCATTTACTTTTTCGCTGTGCTTTGACTGCAGATCTGCATCTTGCAGTGCTTCATTGCTGCACTCAGCTGCATGTTTCTGCTGCAGCTGCTGAAATAGTTTGAAGTGCTGCTGCATTTAGTAGCTGCAGCTCCTACAAACTTTAGACCATGCTGGTTTGCTCCACGCCGTGAAGAAAAACCAAACCACTGACGTGACGTTACCTCTTTTAGGAACGAGCTCATCTTCAGTGGAAGTGTTTGTTGCCATCTTGGTGCGTCTGACCTGCTGAATAGAGATGCCGGTTCAGTGAATCATTGAATCAAATGATGCGATTCTTTGTCCAGGAATCAGTGAACCGGTTCATAGCTGTAACTGAACCATATACTTCCGGTTCACTCCAGTCCGTGTTATAAATGAATGAGATTCAAAATATTTATGTAATTTTTCTTTCACAACATCTCATCTTTGAGATTAAACAAGACATTCTAACTCCAACCATTAAACTAATGTCTGTTTGGCTCAGGAATCTAGTTTGTGTGGCACATACNCATTCTAACTCCAACCATTAAACTAATGTCTGTTTGGCTCAGGAATCTAGTTTGTGTGGCACATACACACTGGTGTTTGATGTAGTGTAGGTGAGCGTCCACCAGGGGGCGCACTCACAGACAGGCTCACTGAGTGGAGACAGACAGAGGGCAGAGCGAGAATCTATGAACCTATGAGCGATTCATAGATTCATAGATTCATAGATTCAGCGGTTCACCTATGAATCGGTGAATCTATGAATCGAGAGCCAATGAACTGAAGAACCAGTGAATCTATGAACTGTATGAGACTCGTGTGAACTGACTGAATCACACGAATCTATGAACCAAATGAATCGAATGATCCGTGAGACTCGTGACAGCTGCTNTGAATCACACGAATCTATGAACCAAATGAATCGAATGATCCGTGAGACTCGTGACAGCTGCTGAACCGAAAGCACGGAGAGAGAGATCTCCTAATCGCCATTGAGTTGGGGAAGAATCAAAGACGACGGGGCTTACCAGAATGGATTAAGTTACCAGTAGTTTATCGTTATGATGACATTTCTGCACAGTTTGTCTCTCAGCATATTGAAAGTAAAAGGAAGCGACTCCACAGTGCATTATAATGATTCCACGTCTGTGTTTGGAGTTGTTACAGCATATTCAAGCAGCAGTGTGTGAAATGTTTAGGGTAATAAACATGCTAATTGCTGAGCTAACAGCCTAGCCTGTTGTTGTTGTTGTTGTTGTGTGTGTGTGTGTGTGTGTGTCACCATGTCTACAAGGAGCGCTGATTTACTGGAAGCCAATGTATACACATGATCAGTGTTTTTGGACATTCTTTATAAGTTAAAACATCAAACACCACATGCAGACACACTATTACANAACCCGCCGGCGGGTTTGAAATGCATGACATTATAACTGTTTAAAAGTGCACAAAAGGCATTTTTGAGTTCCCCTACATATAGACATGATTGTGCTGTTTCCACAGAGGTGCAGGACTTGCCTGTACAGTGAACAATGAGCCCACAGTGAGTAAAAATGTGACAGAAGCAAAACCGCTTGGGTTTCAGTGAGTTAACAACACAAGAATCATGTTCAAAAGAAAAAAATTACAATAGCAAATATATATACATTACACATATTTACACACTTGTGTGTGTGTTTTCACTTGAGGTTGGCATTTAGAAATACTAGCTGTCTTACTTTTGTAGGATTCAGNGTGTGTGTGTTTTCACTTGAGGTTGGCATTTAGAAATACTAGCTGTCTTACTTTTGTAGGATTCAGCCTGCTTCTCCTATCTGAAATTATTTATCCAGTTTTGGAGAATATTCTCTCAGATGGAACTGATGTTCCCACAATGCAAAGTCTTGTTGTCATGATGATTGTAAGCCCCTCATACACCATCTGTCTGGTCTTCCACCAGGTGAGTGGATCCTCAGACCTTGGAATAAGGGGCTCTGCCAAAAAGCCCCTCATCTCTGCAGCTACATCAGCGGTTGGGTTTCTTGTACTGACCGCTTCAGCTGCCCTCTCATCAAAGTACGTCCAGAATGCAGCTTGTTCAGACAAAGGGGCTGAAGAGCCAGTACTCTCAGGAGGAAAATCCACTTGTCTGGTAGACCTTCCCCTTGAGCAGCAGCAGCAGCTATACCTTTAGAGGCCTCATCTGCTGCTCCTGGTTCAAAAAGCCCCGCTGTTTGAACCTGGGGTCAAGCAGGGTTGCCTCAGCCAACAGGCCAAAGTTCCACTCTATGAAATCTGTTCTGCATGTCAGCAGACAATGACCGCAGCATGTCCATAACTGAGCCATGATCTGACAGAGTGACAGAGTGGTCTGTAGACGCTGGATGATCATCTGCAGTCCCCTTGCCATAGCCTAACCCTAACCTAAGATTGACCCTCCTCTCTTCACTACAGTTAGAGTGGAGACTGATGTGTGTGTATTAGCTGTCAATAAAGATTTCTCCTTAAGCCTGACAACTCAAACAACTCAATAAATAAAAACTGGTACATTGGTACCATTTCTCCTTCGTTTTTGTCTCCTGTTTACTGGCCGGAATCTTTTTCTACCCCCATCAACTGGCGCATGTGCAATTTAATAAAAAACAAGATGATAAACAACACTGGCGGTTTGATATGACAGCTTCCGTTGATGTTATGACAGCTTCTGTTGACCATTGTGGTGTTCCATTGCTCCAGCCAGGTGCCTCTCCGGAAATCGGAATTTTCAACTAGGACATTCCGACTTCCTATTGTGACTGGAACGCAGCATTTAACATCCAACACAAAAAGGCATTAAAACAGCTTATTTTAATCAAATGTGCTGCAAAGTGTGATCATCCAGCTGTGACATGTCTATTATTATTATTATAATAATTATTATTATTATTATGATTATTATGATTATTATTATTATGAGCCAATGTTGAGTTATATTTGTAGTGGTGATAATAATAATATTAAAATATTACATTATTATTATTAAAATATGAAAATTATATTATTATTAGTAGTAGTAGTAATTATTATTATTATTATTATTATTATTATTATGAGCCAAGGTTGAGTAATGTTTGTAGTGGTGATAATAATAATAATAATAATAATAATAATCATTATTATTATTGTTATTATTACCACAAACGTTACTCAGACCTCAGAGAGTCATGATGAACAGGTGTGAGTGAAGGTCTCCTTAACGCTTAATGAGCCTGCAGTGGGATGAAAGGCGACGGCTTGTCTCAGCTAATTAGCACCGTGAGGACAAACAGCAAGAGTCTGATCACATCCGTCACGTCTAAGGAAGAAACAGCAGCGTACTGTGTTTGACGGCCTTAAATAGACACAGCAGAGCAGTCAGCTAAATACAGATGTGTCGATACGATGAGGCCGAGAAAAAACTCAGCAACAAGCAAACGAGACAAACACACTCAGCATTTCATTTCAGCATCCAGATCATTGGTGGAGGGAAAATCAAAGGCAATGATGTAAGTCCCAGCAAATCAATAGCATCAAAGAAAGATGGGCGGAGGAAGAGGAGGAGGAGTCATTAGGAGGCCAGTTGGAATCCCATTACTTTTAATCGATTCCTGAGAAGGAAAAATGTAGCTGATTCCCACAGTGGATGTTAAAGTCTGCAGCATGAAGAGAGATGTGACAGAATAGCATCATTAAAACGTTTCCAGCTACGCATCACAAGATCTGAGCACACAGATGTCTTACAATATTTTCATACACTTAAAAGACCACACTGCCATTTTTTCATGTTTAAGCCCAATAAATACTATCCACGTATACGTTGATGATCAATTTCAAGACATAAATCCTCCATTTTTAAAAAAAAATTATAACCTTTATTTATGCAGGGTTAGTTCACTGAGCATCGAACACTCTTTTGTAGGAATGCCCTACACACACACACACACACACACACTGCGAAGCTTCCACATTCTCCACATTCTCTGCTGCCATTGAGCATTTGGGGTTTAGGTGCCTTGCTCAAGGGCACCTCAGTGGTGATAATGAGGGAGGGGCAGGCGCTGCTCATTCACCTCCCCAACCCTGATTTCTCCTGCCAGTTCAGGGATTGAACCGGCGACCCTTTGGTCAAAAGCTTCTCTAAGCTTTAGGCTCCGCCCCATATCCATATTTTAGTATTCCTGTTATTTTGCAAAATAAAACGAGCAGCAAAATACACTATTGATGATGCTTGAAGACAGAAGGAGTTGTTCACTGACTCATACGCCTGATTCATGTGTATCTGAGTGGTATCAGCTGTGTAACGGAGCATTTTGAGTTTGCATGTTTAAACCCAGTAAATACCCACATACATGTTACATTACTGCTAACCACTTTTACAAAACATAAAACTGTACTTTACTTTTAGTGTTATTTTGCCAAATCTCCAAATCTTTCAAAATCAAGATTCAAGTTTCTTTATTGTCACTACCCGAGAACACACTCGGCATACATGGGAAGCAAAATATCGTTCTCCATGGCAACAAAGAAAAATAGCTAAAAGAGACAAATACAATAAATATGATAGTGCAGTTATGCAATAAAAAGTGGCTGGCGCAGTCAGTTCAGTTCAGTGGTGTTTGGGGGTTTCTATGAGTGTTCAGAAGCTGTTGTACTGCCTGGATGGAACCTCCTTCCAGATGTCAGGAGTGCAGAGATGGTGTGAGGGGTGTGAGGAGTGTGAGGGGTGTGAGGGGTCAGCTGCTATGTTGGAGGCCTTTCAGACACACCGGGCTCGGTGGATGTCAGCTATAGCAGGGAGTGAGACACCTATGATCCTTTGTACAGTTTTCACTTATCTCAAATGTTACATACACCTTAAAAATCTAATTTGGCCTGCTAACACATACGTGTGAATGTATAAGGGACAGCCATTTTAATTTCTCAGTAAAAGCCGTTTCCTCCTGGCGGAGAACCACATCGTCTTCCAGCTCCGTGTTGGACCAGTTAAATAAAGTTATTAAAAAAAATTTAAAAAAACAACTTAACTTTCTCTGTGATGGATTATTTATCTCAGCACATTTCAAGTCTCTTCAAGTTGATTTTAATAGCAAACTGGAATGAACTGAAGCCAGTGGTAGTCTGGAGGGTAGGAAAAACAGTTGTAAAATCTATATTTTGTTAATGGTTGTCAGTAAGGGAACGTGTATGTGGATTGTATATATTGGGCTCAAACGGTGATCAGGATGCAGGAAATAACAGGTGGAATGTTTCAAACCAGAGCCATTGGTTGTTTTTTTTATTGTTTTGTTGAATTTTTTTCCTCTTAAAGCCAAAGTCATAAAAAGTGTTCTAACATCTGCCTTCACTTTCATCCATCAGATGAACTGATGATGATGAGATGATAAATGTGAACAATCCAAGCTTCACATTATCACTCTTTCACTACATAGTATGAAGATAACACACAAGTCAGACTGAAGCAGGTCTTAATGTTAGCGTGTGGGTTTGTTTTATGAATAGCTACCGCCACATGTAAATAAGGAAATATCACAGTATCGCATCTTTAAGGCTAACGCTAACATATGTCGCTAACAGACGTTTATGAATGAGGGAACATGGTTGCGTCACGACATTTGCACACAGCAATGCTGTAAATCGTGCTACGGTTTATGGGCCTTTGTGTTTAGATTGACACAAACCTACAGGAAGTGGGTGGGATTTCCACAGTAAGAGACTAAGGTAGAAAGTTGTTAAAAATTTATTGAGTGAGAAAAAAAAAAAAAAAGCCACACACTGACTTCTTAAACAGCATGATGCAGATGATGCAGACTTTAATTTCCGGCTATTTTAGCATTACATTAGTTGCAAGCTCTCATCTTCTAGCTTTTGAGATGATGCTAGCAGCTTCATGGAGGATTTTACCTTCTGCTGTGTCTCACACAACAAACACTGGGTGTATTTGTTCCAAGTTATGACCTCACACACCTCCAACAAACAACGTCAGCCACATATCAGAAGATCTCCACACATATCATTTTCATTTCAATCTAATCTCCTCTCAAAAAAATTAAATAATTTTTTATAATAATTTGGTTTAATTTTAATCAAATAAAATTAAACCAACTGAAAACAGGAATCACAGCGTCTTCCACCTCATACACACATTTTTCTGAAAGAGGAGGAGGTCAAATAGACCTTTAGAAATAACAAATACTGCCTGGATGCACATATCACGTATATTCTGACACTGTAAATTCAGCTTAGATGCATTCTGTATCAGTTGTTCATCTTTTAAAATGACTCTAGAACTTGAAGCAGCTCATGTGGCTGCCCTGACATGATCAGATGTCTCGCATCATGCCTCGCCTCGCATCACGCCTCGCATCAGCTCACAGCAAAAAGTAAAGCGTTTTAGTTTGCAGCAGCAGAATTGACCATCAGTGGGAATGAAAGCGGTTTGACGGCAGCAAGAGCTGTCCAGACAAACAGAGAAAAGCTGTGAACTAGAGGGGTCGCAATATACCGGTATTGATGATAACCATGATATTAATGAAATACTGATATGTTTCTAATACACATATGATAATATCGTGTAAATAATCCAGTGCCTTTTATATCATTTACGGTTCTTTCCATTCTCACTTTGTTTCCCCCCCCCC
>VXCM01007328.1:22812-34904 GCA_014773175.1 Lucifuga dentata
CACACACACACACACACACACACACACACGTGACGTGACACCATGATGCAGTAACTAGCTAGCTAGCTAGCTACTACCACAGTGTGTGGCTCCTCCTGCTGCACTAATTCATGATGGAGGACCTGACAGACAGAACGAGATGCTCTACCCTAACCTGAAAAAAGTTAGCTGCCAGTATGGAGTTTTTAGGATTTGATAACAAAGACAGGAAGTTGGTAGACGTTCCAGTCTGCAGGAAATGCTGATCGACAGGAACCGCTAAAGGGGGCGATACCACCAACCTGTTCACCACCTTCACCTCCATCATCCTGCAGATTTCACCATGTAGAGACAGGAAGTAGCAGTTAGCTTGTTAGCCTGAAATGGGAAATGTTCCACGAAGGTCTTAGCTGTGTTGTTAAAGCTAATGTAACCAGCTTACTTATACACTTCATATAATTACACAAACTCTTTTCTTTTTTTTTTTTTTTTNTTTTTTTTTTTTTTTCTTTTTCTGAATGATTACCTGACTAAATTGAGTCTCACTACGTCTACTGGTTTACTTTGTGTGTCAGTGTCTCCTCCTCCTGCACCCCCCATTCTTCGCAGCTATTAGCTTCCAGTTCCGCCTTCCCTCTCCCCTTTTCACTGTTGTCTATGGGAGAGGTGGGTGCAAAATTTCTCTGACTGTTCCCAAATATTCATCCATGATGATCCTTAATTTTGTAACCACCAAAGTGTTTAAATGTATCTAATTTGGTATAATATTGTAATCAGGAATCTATTGACATAAAAACTTGTACGGATTGGCCCTTAAATTTTGTCAGATTTATACAGATTAAGGTAGCGACCTGACATCATGGTAGGCCGCGCAAATACTCCCGTTTTCTTTCTTTTCTGCAGGAGCTGATTTTTAATGTGGAGCATTTTATTTTATTTTATTTCATTCCATGTCAGGAGAAAATAAAGTTCTGTTGAGAAAAGAGCTCTGCTGCAGCTCCCGACATTAATATACACAACGCAGGGTGATCGCACCCGTCACGAAGTTCTCATGGCGTTGGACTTGACAGGATTTTCTCTCTCCTGGTTATTTGTTAGATTTGTGGATCTTTTGTTCATCAGGTCATCTGGTTCCTTTACACCATCCTTTAAGGTGGAATTGCTCTTTTTGTAGCTTTTGTACAGTTCTGGTTACAGACTCTTCTCCACCTCCCTACACTCCTATTTGGAGTCTAATTCATTTGACAAAAAAGAGACAAAATGCACAATAAANACCTCCCTACACTCCTATTTGGAGTCTAATTCATTTGACAAAAAAGAGACAAAATGCACAATAAACTAAGCTAAAGATGAACTTGACTGATACCATTATTATTATTATTATTTTAGATTTTCTATAGATATCGTGATAATATCGTTTCCTGAATTCTTTTGGCCATGATAATCATGTGGTGAAAGTCTGATATCATGAGAGCCCTAGTGTGAACCAAGAACTCAAAGGTCAAACATGAAATAAACCCAGAACTCCAGCAGCTTCTGGTTTTCATGCAGCAACGTGACGTCACCGTTCAAACACCACTAACTCCCTCTTTCTGAGAGGTCTGCAACTGATGGTCTGACTTCACACATGGCGACAAAATGCTGAAAAGCTGCAATGCTCACGTTTACCAAACAGCATGTAAAGGGTTCTGAGGGAAAATATCTGACAAAACAAAAAAACTCAACGCTGACCTGATGATTCATTTCTTATTGATTACATCTTTCTTTAGCCTCATGGTTAAATCGCTTATTCTTTCTTTAAGATGTCGCTGTAATTTGTCTGAGGGAATCGCTCTTTGAATTTCCTCTCCCGAGCATTCCTCCGTTGTTGCTCGATAAGACGATAAGATTTTGATGATACGATGTGATTTTTTTGGGAGTTTTTCTGAGAGAGCTGGGCTTTGGTCAGGAACCTGCAAAGTCATACTTGACTTCCTGCTGACGCTGTCTGCACAGGAAGCACGACAGCGGCCACATGATGCGATGGGAATGGTCGGCAGGAAGGAGATTAGGATCATGGATTATGGATCAGGATTAACACAATAAGTGGAGAGGGATACAGAGACGTCTGTGTAGAAAAGTGATCCGGTGCGCTCACATCTTCCTATGGGGAAAAGATTTACCTTTCAGCACAGCAACAAGCCAAAGCATTCGGCTAACGGAGGATAAAAACTGATATTTTGAGACTTTAACTGCACTGAGAATCTGGGACGACCTGAAGGTCACAGTTCACCAACGATCCCAATCAGTTTGACACGACTGAAGAACTGGAGAAACTGAAAAAACGACTTTCGTAGCGGATTTTGTCCAAAGCATCAGAGGCACTGGAGATGATCTGTTTGTTGGAATAGAAGATAATGAAGATGAGTAATCTCTGCCTGAAGTCTCAGCCTCCTCCTCCTCCTCCTGGTGTACTGCTTCAGTCAAACTGCTGGCCGGTCGCTGCCAGCGTATCTTCTAGCATAAGCTGAATAAAAAGTCTTAATGTCAATGAGATTCATGTTTTCATTTCATTACACATTTTTGTGTATTTTCGTTTTGTCATTACAGGTTATTGCTGCCACGAAAAAGTTATAGAATCATCAGACTCACTTTAGTCTCTCTCTCTCTCTCTCTCTCTCTCTCTCTCTCTCTCTCTCTGCTATTCTGGATTGTTTTGGTCTTATTTTGTAGCTCTGCTCAACGTTCCAAAGAGTTTGACTCTTGTAAATGTCTTTTGACAGTTGCTATAGCAGCGGCTGACATGTTGACAGGAATGGTCAGCTCCAGCCAGCGGTCATCTGAGTCAGCGTGTCCACGACAACGCAAAAAAGAAAAAAAAGTCAGCCAACGGTACCACTCTGACTGTTTTATGCACTATTTACACTTGGCCATCAATAACACAGCATCTGCTCATTAAGCTAATAGCTAACGCACCAATCACAGCATCACCAGTCACTGTCATGTTTTCGTCACTTCAGTCTCCCAAAAACCTCCCATAGGCTCTGAGGCAATGTAATAATAATAATAATAATAATAATAATATATACTAGAATCAACTTACATTATTTTGGTGAAAATAACAGTCTGTAGTCTGTAATATCTCTGAGTGTTTTACAGACAGGAAAAAACTTACATAAATGGAAAAAACTTAACCCTATGCAAATGATTTGTGTGTGTGTGTGTGTGTGTGTGTGTGTGTGTGTGTGGTTGGGAACAACAGCTGCTGGTCTGCTAGTAGCTGCAGTATCAGTTGAGTACATAAATGTACTGTATGTAATAAAGAGTTTGAAGGTGTCAGATGGTAACTTTTTGTCCTGCAGCAGAGCTGCTGAGGTCGCTGACGGAGTGAGAGCATGCTGTTTTCCTCTGTCAGAGCCTCACTGAACTCACTGTTCGTTGCCACCAGACGTCTTAATTCTCCAGGACAGCAGAGCAGCAAGCTGTCAAAGTGCATCCAGTCACGCCGGCCTCGCACCGACTGTCCGCCTCGCAGCGACCGCCTCGCTGTCCCTCAGCTTCACAACAGGAAAAAAAGGCTGGATTTACTCTACAAGTCTTGATGCTCAGTTCTGCCTATATCTGATTTTTTGTTCATCATATTTACATTTTCTTTTCTAAGCGGCTCATATCTGATACCTGTATTTACGCGCTTTGACCTTTGACCTGTAGCAGCAGGGTGCAGCTACGCATGCACACATTTCTGAGACGCATGTAAAGAAAACGCTTCAGTGGACTAAGATGAGAGAAGTATTTAAAATCTGATCAGCAGGTTAAAACTTTCACATGCAGAGAGAAACATCTGATATGTTGTGTGAGCGTTTATCTCTCCATCGGGACACGTATGTTCATCGGTTAATCACGGAGGAGAAGCAGGTGGAGTTGGAGTTTTGCTGCTGTAACAGGAGCCTGTTATCACACACTAACATGTCTATTTGACATAAACACACATCAGCATGTCTGATATATACAGTATGTCCTCCACTTCTGTTTCCAGAGAGCGTCATCATATTGATGACATCATCATATGCAGATAAAGCAGAATGTTACATAGGAGTCAGAATGGGAAGGAAATTCTGATCTGTGGATTTAGACAGCAGCAGCATTGGTAGATATCTGATACGTATCTGATTTATTTCTACATATGCAAGAGGCCCAAAACGGATCTGAGAAAATCTGATTCATGTGGCTTTTTACCATTTACATCTTCAGGAAGCATGTCTGATACGTGTCACATGTGAGCAAAAGTTCAGAATCATATGCAGCCTAAGAAACAACAGATCTATGCGGTTCAGACTGACCACTGCAATAGTCTAAATCTGCAAAGATTAATGCAACAAACACTGCATAGATTTACTTTTTTTAAAAGTAGCCTATGCCTGGAAAATGAAATGCTAAAAATATCTATTGCTATAATACCAATAAAAAAATGTTTAATGTGTTTAGTAAACTTAGTTTGGTACAAATGCTGAAGTTTTGTTTTAGTACACAAAAGTCAACAGACTGAAATTTCAGAAAGAAAAAATAATGCTAACAATATGAAAGAGAGTGTCAGTGTTCCTCAGAAAGGGCCTGAATAAATGATGTCACATATTACAGATATAATATTTCTAATATGCAAACTCTCAGAGTAATCAGGCCGTCAAACCTGCTAAAATGTGTTACATCCTTTTCTAAGGCTGTAACTTTTTCAAAAGAGACTATTCATTTCCACAAACCTCTCCATCCCTGAGGCTCCTTTTGCAATGTCTGGCCAGAGATGATGAGCGCTCAGACCTGAGACCTTAGGTGGATCTGACTCCGCCCTCAGGTGGACTGAGCAGAGCTTCATATTGGAACTGTGAGCTACATCATGCACTTTATGGCCTGGCTTAGATGGTGTATATGCAAAAGGCAGAGTCGTCCACTTTCCAGGACACGCCAGACGTCCGTGTCATTGCTATGAATTTGTTTGGCAACACATGAAGCCATTTTCTGAAATTTTCTGAGAATTTAAGTGCGTGCTAATACTTATGAAGTTTCCTTTTAAACAGAGTTCCTGGAAAAAATAGCTGCTGTGAGCTCAGTCAGACAAAAGCTGCATAAAAAGCTGCTTGTGACAGCCTGAGTTCTTCTTCTTCTTCTTCTTCTTCTTCTGTTTCTCTTGCACATGTAGGTGACTGTATGATATAAATGACACGCTAGCAGCCTGTCATGAGTGCATGAGGAGCAACAACAGCCAACTTTTCATTCGCGTTTTCTGTGTTTGTCTCTGAAAGAAAAGGCGAGTGAAAAATGGAACCACGGAGGAAGTTATATGAAAAAATGGAACATCGCCATGTGGGCAGAGTTTGGCAAAGTTCAGACACCATGACGTACAAAAAGACGTGTTCCAGCCGAGACGGATAACATACATAACAACGTAATGTGAAACCCAAAGAAATGAAGCAAAACCAACGACATGGCTGAGCTGAATCACCTGCAGCTTCACCACCACCCAGCTCTACGCTCTTAAAGGACATGTCTGAGCCTGATAATACTACAACTTACGTTACTGCCAACCATTTTCCAAAACATAAAACCAGATTTTAGCTTTCATGGCATTTTGCCAAATCCATAATCTTTCAAAATCAAATTTTAAAAGATTAAGGAATTTTACGGTGATACACCCACTGGAATTTCTGCGTTTCACTTGCTAACATTTATGCATGAATCATTTTAATTTCTCAGTAACACTCTCTTCTCCTGGGACTGAAACAATGGTTGTCTGGAAGGTAGGAAAAACAATTCTAAAATGTAACACTCCAGTCGTATGTTTTGGGTAATGGTCGGCAGTAATGTAATGTTTATGCAGTTTGTATTTACTGGGCTCAAACATGCAAAATCACCAGTATGGTCCTTTAGCTTAAAGTAACAACTTTAGCTGACTTTTTTGTAACTTGTTGTTTTTCGTCGTGTATTGAGAAAACAAGTGTGTGTGTGTGTGTGTGTGTGTGTGTGTGTGTGTGTGCAGACTTCATCACCTGGTTTATTTACCCTTACAAGTATTGCTGCTGTAAATAGAATTTTATTTCTATAATTGTTATTGTTATATTTTCAAAGTTTTACTACAGTAAAACATTAATAATGCTGTACTTCTGTTGGCTCATCAGATAGCCTACTTTATTGTGGTCAGATAGCAACAAATTATTATTATTATTTTAATAGTATTATGATAGAAGTAATCTTCTTCAGCATGTACCAAAGAAACAAACTTTGGCCTTTAAATACTATTACATTGTGCATGTACACGTTTAGCTCATACAAACATGGAAATGTAGCAGTTCCTGTTGAGGATTACTGTAAACAGGAAGTAACATATGAAACCACATATAAACTCTCCAGAACTACTGCAGCATATTCAAGCCCACTTTGAACCAAAAGCAACAAGTTCCTATCCGCTCTGGTAAAATGAAAATGTAAGAAACAATGAGATTAAAGGACCATACCGCCCATTTTACATGTTTGAGCCTAATATATTAAATGTTCATACATGTTACGTTACTGACAATCATTTCCCAAAGGATAAAACTGTATTTCAGTTTTCCTGATATTTTGCAAAATCTTTTAATCTTTCAAAATCAAATATTCAAGTGATACACCCACCTTAAAAATCCATGTTTCTCCTGCTAATAGTTACACAGCCTTATGAAGTCACGGTCCTTTAAATTTTTCCATAAACGCAGGTCTTCTTTTGGGACTATATTCCCCGGTGGAGGCATACATTCACTCCACGCTTTTTATTGAGCTTAAACGCTAAAATTACATAACTTCTAAAAAAAACCCTGAATATACATCTTGTTGGTGAGATGGATTACCTATCCCAAGAACGTTTCAAGTATCAACAAGTTGGTTTTAATAGCAGAATGACCTGAAACCAATGGAGGTCTGGAAGGTAGGAAAAACATTTTTAATTCACCGTTCCAGTAGCATGCTTTGGGAAATGATTGTCATTAACGTTACGTGTATGAAAATTGAATATATTAGGATCAAACATGCAAAATGTATGGTCCTTGAAAGGTTAAATATGCATATGCACATAACAAGCCTACTGAAACGCTTCATATAAAAACATCTGAATATACTGAAAATGATGAATACTAAGGATTGTTTTAAAGGCAGGATGAGGCAGATCAGTAAAAACCTTTCACACACGACAATCACCAACATTCACACACTTGCTGCATCATCACAGCAGATGCCGTTGCGGCTGTAGAGCTGACACAGGAACATCTGAGAATGTAAATTAAAGCTGCAAATAACAGCTAGTTTCTCTAACAAACCATTCATAAGCATTTTTCACTTATCCTAGAAGATCCCAAGTTACCAGCAGAGTTCAGTCTCGTTTTTACTGACTAGATCCCTAAATCCAAACTGACAAGAACCACTGTGTGGACGGCCACCCTTAATACTGAGGTTTAGGTTTATGATCTTTGATTTAAAAAAGGGCTCATGGAAACAACATGCATTTCATGTGTGACTTGTTTCTCATCACAACATAACTCAACACTTTTTCTAAAGCTACCTCAAAGTCGTGCTGGAGTCACATTGAAGTTTATTCCCACATTACGCAGCCAATCAGCAGCAAGCCAGTCAAGGTGAACTTTCTCCATCAATATTCAGTTTGAGCCGCAATCAAAACTCAAAATTAGCCAAACAAGCTCTGCGTCTGAAAGCCTGCGACACGCCTACCTGGGCTTAATGGTGGGGTTCATCCTGAGAGGAAACAGTCCCAGGTCTATGGCCTTGCTGTCAGGGTTAAACTCTAGAGCTCCTGAAACATAAATGAGAAAGTAGTCCCAGAGCTCTGGTAGTTTGCGGGAGGAGAGAATCATGGGGGATGCCTCAGGGATGGTCCTGATGATGAGTGGGTGCTCCTGGGAAGGCTGGGTGTCGTCCAGAGAGGGGGGTCGCCCAGCAGAGTCAGATCACATCCTGCCGGTTTGCCTTTAAATGCTCCAACTCCAACAGCCCACTCAGCACCTATTAGCTGACAGACTCCGCCCCTCAGGACGACACACGGCCACAAAACCAGCACACCCTCCTCAATCACCATCCTACGCTTTCCCACAGGATGGCTGAAATGCCGTCTTTGCCTGTCTTTGTTGTATATTCACACAGAGTGTGGTCCAAAAGTCTGAGACCTGTGAAAAAGCTTCTATTTTACTTTTCTTTTTTTAAGTTAATACCAGATTTTCCATTACAAATAATAATATCTTCTTAACAATTAGAGTGAAAAGTTGAATCTTTGAAAAATATTCATGAATGTCAGAATATCTTAGTATTTGGTAGAAATGTCATAATATCTTAGTATTTGGTATTAATAATTCAGAATATCTTAGTATTTGGTAGGGATGTCAGAATATCTTAATATTTGGTATTAATAATTCAGAATATCTTAGTATTTGGTATCAATGTCAGAATATCTTAATATTTGGTATGAATATCTTAGTATTTGGTACCTTTAGCTTTAATGACATGGACTCCACACGTCTGTAAAAACCTGATGAGCCAAGTTATCCAGCATCATGTGATGATGTTTCTTCTATGATGTCAGACTATCTGATTATTTCCACATTTACATGGAAAACAGCACGGATTTTACATGTGACATACTGTACTTACTGCACATTCTTTTCCTGAGGTGCTTTGTGTTCCTGGGGAAGTGATTTCTTTAATTACTTCCTCAGGAATTCAGTTGGGAAAGCCACCTCAAATGCATGGAATGCAGCCATTATTAATGTTGCATTTGTGTTTTAAATTAAATGGCAAATGCCATTTGATGTAACCTCAGTAAAGTGTTATCTTAGTTTAATATTGAGATTGAGAGTGGCTACTGGAACTGAAAATCCCTTTGCTAAAATTATATTTTTCCCTTTGATTTTGAAATATCGCAAGAGTTTCATCTGAAGAAATTCCATCCAAGAAATCTGCACTTTGACAGCCTCTTTTTCCTGGTGTGTTTCCTGGGAAATGACGTAGACAGCATTTCGAATGCAGATCATATTCATAACTCTGCATATTATTTTGGAAACATGTACATAACAATATGAGTTCACATGAATATCTTATAAATCTCTTAATTGTAATGGCTAAATTTCACATCCACAAATGCAAATTCTCTAAAAAAAAAAACAAAAAATCAAAAAAACAAAAACAAATTTTCAGATTTTTCTTAAGTAAGTCAGTCAATATATTAACTATTTTTTTCCTGTAAATCCCAAGGCGATGAAAACAATCTTAATTTATTCTTTATTCAAAATATTCATTTAATCATCACTGTAGCATAAAAACAATCTGTTCATAGTGTTTTTTATAATTGACTTTGTATTTCTTGTTATTGTTGATTGTACAAACGTATTTATGAATTTTGTTCAATAAAGTAAAAAAAAAAATTCATAACTCTACATGAACACACGCGCGCGCACACACGCACACACACAGGAGGAGAAAAGGGAACTCCATTCTGGCTAATTACACTCCGTCAGCCAATATTGAATTAAATATTAAATATTACTACTGATTATGGATTATTGGTTTGAGTGTCTGTTACTTAGATGATGGTACTTTGTGTGATAAGCAGAAAATTAAAGGTTATTAAAAGAACAGCTTCTTCATTGATATATATCATTTATCCGTGGAACCTGTTGATTTAAGCTCCTTAAATCACGGGTTTCTACAAATACCGGCGACAAGAAAAAATCCTGCTAGATTTGTGAGTTCCGTGCAGCATCTTGTACCGGCACCGAGCACCGTGTCTAAACCCACGCTTCCCCACTTTTCACTTACCAGTAAATCAGCGACAGGCCGTCAAACCGTTCGAGCTCCCTCCCCCGCTGCTTCAGCAGAGACATCTTATCCAAAACCGGTCCCGGTGTTCAGCCCGCAGTTTTACCACGCTGCCTCTGACCCGCAAACGCACCACTCCGCGCTGCGCGGCGTGGATGTGTCAGCCGTCATTCAAACCAAACGCCATTCTCCGCGCCGGTAACGGGAGGCTCAGGCCAGTTTGGTTTTTGCTGACTGACCTTAACTCTCTGTTGGACAAGTTTTCAACGTCTCACCATCCACGTCACGTCCACGCGTGTCCTCTGGCTGAGCGGCTCTTACGTCAAGTGTTTACATGATGTGATGTTTTGCTGCTGAGAGAATCCGGTCACCGGTCACATCACTGATTCCACAGAACGGTGCTGGGAGGGGGGGGGGGNGGGGGGGGGGGACTTAACGGGGCTGAACTGGCAGGATTATACAGCAGACGCTTAATAAACATACAAATAAACATTCACGCAATAGTCCGACGCGGAGTGACGGTGCGCGTGCACGCTGCGTGATCTGATCAGCGTGTCACGGGCCGATTTAAGAACATCACGCACAAGAGTTTCATATGATTTCAGTGCTTCACATCCACACATACGGCTGCTTTAAGCTGCAGCTCAGAGCTTTAAAGGACCATTTTGCATGTTTGAGTCTAATATATTCAGTTTTCATACATGTTATGTTCCTGACAATCATTTCCCAAAGGATAAAACCGTATTTCAGCTTTCCTGATATTTTACAAAATCTCTTAATCTTTCAAAATCAAATATTCAAGTGATACACCCACCTTAAAAATCCATGTTTCTCCTGCTAATAGTTACACAGCCTTATGAAGTCATGGTCCTTTAAATTTTTCCATAAACGCAGGTCTTCTTTTGGGACTATATTCCCCGGTGGAGACATACATTCACTGGAACGCTTTTTTTTGCGCTTAAACACTAAAATTACTTCCCCTATACACTGGAGTATAAGCTGATCTCATATATAAGATGACCCCTTGATGTTGTTCCATCAATTTATTTGTTGAGCAAATTACCTGTTTTTCTGGGTATTGTCATAGTATTCCTGTGATTTTCTGAAAATAATCCACGTACTGGTAAACATGATATTTATGTCAGCAGCTGATTACTGTAATGGACCAATCACAGCAGAGCTTACTGGCCAAGCAAAATGTGCTGGATAAGATGTTTAGTCAGGAAATATTTCATTCTAAGGTATGATTTAAAGATTAAATATGAATTTCTGTATAAGCTGACCCCCAATTTGCTTTGTGAAGTTTGGTAATAAAAACTCATCTTAAGGCTCATTTATACTTCACACAAACTTATAGCCTGCTTGAATATGTACGGTAACTTCCAAAAAAAAAAAAAAAAAAAAAAAAAAANTTTAATAGCAGAATGAACTGAAACCAATGGAGGTCTGGAAGGTAGGAAAACCATTTTTAATTCACCTTTCCAGTAGTATGCTTTGGGAAATGATTGTCAATAATGTTACGTGTATGAAAAGTGAATATATTAGGCTCAAACATGCAAAATGGGTGAGTAGATGTATGAAGGGTAAATTCACCTCACAGGATAATAAAAGCTCTGAGAATGTTCCCTGTGATTAACTGACAGGAGGAGATATCAATGGGGTTTATTGAGGTTTTAGCTTCTTTGAAAATAGCAAATAAAGTTTATTCAAACTGGAGTCAGAGTGCCGAATATGATGTAACATCTGCCGTGACTGAGCTTCTGCACTTTGAAATGGATAAACTTTTTCAATGGATGAGTCAAATAACCAGCTGAATATGACAAAATTTTCTGCATAAACATTAAAAAAGATGAGAAGCATAAAGTAACATGAAGTCAAGTTATAAAGTAAGCTGATGTTGTTACAGTATGTAGCTCTATAAATAACCTGGTATAATGGTGAGATTATTTCAAGCAGCATTCTTGCTGCTTTCACACTTTTTTTTTTTTTTTANTTTTTTTTTTTTTTTAGTGTGAACCAGGTCAGACATGTCACTGCAGAGAGATTCTGGGTGGAGGAATGGAAATCTGAAGGATGTAGATATGGAAAGCCAAATGCGCCAAACTTAAACATATATATATAAACGATATTATGAAATAAATAACTATGCAAAAGTACAAATAAATTAATAATTCCAGAAATCATTATTGTCATGAAATCTTATTTCGTAACAACAATTTCTGTTTGTTGTTTTCTTGCTATTGTACCTGTTACAGTGTTTTGTATAATTTATGATAAAAAAAAAAAAA
>VXCM01007330.1:0-17188 GCA_014773175.1 Lucifuga dentata
TCTAGCTTCCACTACTCTTTCCCATAACTTCATTGTGTGGCTCATCAACTTTATTCCTCTGTAAGTCTTAGAGTCTTAGACGGCACTAATGTACACCTCCACAAAGGCTGCACAGTCATCTGCAGGTATTATTTTAATAATACAAAATGTTTAAATAAAAGACAGCATGTCTTGTTGGCGATGATGGATTACCTAAAACGTTTCAAGTAGCAACAAGTTGGTTTTAATAGTGGAATGAACTGAAACCAATGGAAATGGTAATGGTAACCAATGGAAAAACATTTTTAATTCACTGTTCCAGTAGTATAGTTTGGAAATGATTGTCGGTAACGTTACGTGTATGAAAATTTTATATATTAGGCTCAAACATGCAAAATGGGTGGTATGGTCCTTTAAGGTCTTAATTAGCTAAAATATAAAGCACTTTATAAATGGCCACAAAGAGGCGCTATCAGCACCACAAACATGTTAGTGCAGGTTTCTATGGTAACCTCACCAGAGCAGGATCTTCATGTCTGTACAGCGTGACAGCAGTTACAGCAGGCAGGCCGAGCCACGGACCCGGGGTCAGCGTCACGCTGTCACTCCTGGTGGCTGCCTGGACACACACACACACACAAAACATACACATACACACACACACAAAACATACACATACATACAGACACACACACACACACAAAACATATANCATACACATACATACAGACACACACACACACACACACACACAAAACATATACATACAGACACACACACACACACAAAACATACACATACAGACACACACACACAAAACATACATATACAGACACACACACACACACAATAACACAGACACACACATAAGACATACACATACAAACACACAGACACACACACACACACACAAAACATACACATACAGACACACACACACACACACAAAACATACACATACAGACAGACACACACACACACACAAAACATACATATACAGACACACACACACAGACAGACAGACAGACAGACACACACACACACACACACAGACAGACAGACACACACACAAAACATACACATACAGACACACACACACACAGACACACAAAACATACACATACAGACACACACACACAAAACATACACATACAGACACACACACAATAACACAGACACACACACATAAGACATACACATACACACACACACACAAAACATACACATACAGACACACACACACAAAACATACACATACAGACAGACACACACACACACACACACACACACACACACAAAACATACACATACAGACAGACACACACACACACACACACACACACACACACCAGAGCAGAAAGCAGCATATGACTTCACTGTGATTTAAAGCTAGTTTTAGGATCATAAAAACACTTCAAAGTTGTCTTTTCTTTACTAATATATTTTCAATATATTTTCAACGGGTGTCCTGTTGGATTAATTCTCATACAAATGTTACATTAACACATTAATCAGCGTGAACACAAATTATTCATAAAACGCTGATGTGGACAGTTGGTTTTGAGCTCTGAGACAAACGCAGGGTTCGTATCTCCTCCATGTTTTGCGTAACACAGAACTTAATTAAAGCAGTAACCAGAAAGGCTTTTCTTTTTTTTAAGAGCTCATACTCCACCAAGGCTGATCACACCTGGACAAGATTTGATTTTTTTTTTTTTTTTTTTTNTTTTTTTTTTTTTTTTTTTATTGATCCCACACTTCAGTTCTACATGGACAGGACCAGGGCTGACAGGGCTTTGAGCCCAGAACCTTCTTACTGAGGCAGCAGTGCTAATGCCTGCAGAGCCATGCTAACATTAAAGACAAGAGAAACGATGCTAACAATAACGGAGCTAATTGCTTTATTTGTCTTAAGAAACAGTAGTTAAAAAAAAAAAAAAAAAAAAAATCAAGATCTGGATTAAATTGCACCCATTGATAATCTGTCATGTTAAATATATCTGATTTTTTTTCATGGATGTATTTACTTTTGAAAGTTGTGAAAGTTGACAAAAAAAAAACAAAAAAAAAAACNAAAAAAAAAAACGGGCCTGGATCTGTATCGGCACCAATCCAGATCCAGGCCAAGTTTTGTCAAAACTGATTCAGAAATATTTGCGTAATCCTTTGAAGAAACAAATTCATTACATGCAAGTGAAAGTTTGATTATACTCAGAATAAGGCGATAATTATGAATCCTGATGTCGGTGACGGCAGCGGGAAACGCAGATTCTAAACCAGCCCAGCCAATGGCCGGCTCAGCACTTTGCTTTACGCGAGTGCCAAAACAATTAATCAGTCAATCACTTGATCGACAGAAAATTAATCAACAACAATTTCAATAATCAATTAAACATTTCAGCGACTTATTAAAAATCCTAAGCATGTGCTGGTTCCAGATTCTCCAATCTGAGGAGCTGCTGCTTTTCTGTGTTTCTTCCACTGTTAATACTCTTTTTTTTTTCTGTTCAGATAAAATAAGACATTTGAAGATGATGCCTCTGATTCTGAAATCTTGTGATGAGCATTTGTCACTACTGATTACTATATAATCTGATTAATTGGGAAAAAGGTAAGATTAATCACTTATGAAATAATCATTACACCAATAGATTCGCAGAGATTTGAATTTGACGTGTGACGTAGGTCCATCAAATATAATGATGAAGTTTGGGAAACTACATGAATAAAATCTATCACCCACTCTGTTAACTTGACATGCTAATTTCTAGGTGTCGTTTCCTCACACTTCGCACACCTTTCCAAAGCTGACATGGTGATGCTCTGTAGTGCCGTTGTTGTTGATCATGTACACCAATTATGCATATGCTGCAGTCAACATGTTTAAATTGTTTGTTTAAACCATTTAGACATTTCCACTAAACATCTGCAGAGAAAAATGACTACATGCAGAAGACCATTTTTATCATTCAATTACCATTATACTGGAGGTGACCTGACCCAGTGCCAGGGTCGCCAGATTGACCCTGAGGAAGAAGTTAAAATACAATAATTAATACATGAAGGTTCTGTAAATTATCTGAAGATCTATTGTTAAAGATGACATGTAAGACACTAAAGATGACATGTAAGATACTAAAGATGACATGTAAGACACTAAAGATGACATGTAAGACATTAAAGATGACATGTAAGACATTAAACACGACATGTAAAACATTAAAGATGACATGTAAGACATTAAAGACGACATGTAAGACATTAAAGACATTAAAGACGACATGTAAGACGCGAAAGATGACATGTAACATGCTAAAGATGACATGTAAGACGCTAAAGATGACACGTAAGACGCTAAAGATGACACGTAAGATGCTAAAGATGACATGTAAAACATTAAAGATGACATGTAAGACACTAAAGATGACATGTAAAACACTAAAGATGACATGTAAGATGCTAAAGATGTCATGTAAGACATTAAAGATGACACGTAAGACATTAAAGATGACATGTAAGACGCTAAAGATGACATGTAAGATGCTAAAGATGACATGTAAAACATTAAAGACGACATGTAAGACATTAAAGACGACATGTAAGACATTAAAGACGACACTTAAGACATTAAAGATGACACATAAGACGCTAAAGATGACACGTAAGACGCTAAAGATGACACATAAGACGCTAAAGATGATATGTAAGACGCTAAACACGACATGTAAGACGCTAAAGATGATATGTAAGACGCTAAACACGACATGTAAGACGCTAAACACGACATGTAAAACATTAAAGATGACATGTAAGACGCTAAAGATGACATGTAAGACGCTAAAGATGACATGTAAAACATTAAAGACGACATGTAAGACATTAAAGATGTCATGTAAGACATTAAAGATGACCCACCCCTCCACATGGAGCCACATGCTATACTGATCACACAGGTCCCTCAGACGACCCAGCTTGTCGGTGTGGCCTGCCCCGGGTGTACCTGTAAAAACATCAAGTCCAAGTCAAATCAGTGTAAAACACACGTGGTCTTCAAGTCTTCTTCCGCACGGACGGATTTAACATGCAGAGCAGAGTCTGAACTTTTCTTTCAGTGGCCAACCAACCTGCATTGGCTATCAGCAGCAAAGGAAGCTTCCCAGCTTCTATGTCCTCTTTGATCAGTTTGTCCAACAGGGCAACATCCTGGTAACAAGAGGCATTTAACCAGCAGCTGCTCGTTTAATTATCCATGACTGAAACATGCTAACGTGAAGAGAAACAGAAGAAGAATCAAAGGTTTGATGCTTTTCCTACCATTTGGTGCTGAGATCCAAAGATGGTGTTACATGGGACCGTACACAGACTGGAGAGAGGCAGGCCGAGCTACAGAGAGGAAGACTTTCTTTATATTTGCAAAGGAAAAAATTACATTGGAAATCTATGGAGACATGTATGATTAAAGGACCATTCCATCCGTTTTGCACGTTTGCATGCTTTTATTAAGTTTTCCTACACGTAACGTTACTGACAATCATTTCCCAAAGCATACTACTGGAACGGTGAATTAAAAATGTTTTTCCTACCTTCCAGACCTCCATTGGTTTCAGTTCATTCTGCTATTAAAATCAACTTGTTGATACTGTAAACGTTCTTGGGATAGGTAATCCATCATCACCAACAAGACGTGTATTCAGGTTTTTTTAGAAGTTATGTAATTTTAGTGTTTAAGCTCAATAAAAAGCGTGGAGTGAATGTATGCCTCCACCGGGGAATATAGTCCCAAAAGAAGACCTGCGTTTATGGAAAAATTTAAAGGACCGTGACTTCATAAGGCTGTGTAACTATTAGCAGGAGAAACATGGATTTTTAAGGTGGGTGTATCAATTGAATATTTGATTTTGAAAGATTAAGAGATTTTTCAAAATATTAAGAAAGCTGAAACAGTTTTATCCTTTGGGAAATGATTGTCAGTAACGTTACATGTATGAATACTGAATATATTAGGCTCAAACATGCAAAATGGCTGGTATGGTCCTTTAATTTAACAAAAAAAGATAAACTTTTAAGTTCCATGTTGGTGTTGTCAGGTGGATTTCCAGTTTGATTCCCAATATGTACAACCTGCATACATCTGACATTAAATTACCGCCAACCATTTTCCAAAACATACCTGAAGTGGTAGATATTAGAACTGTTTTTCCTACCTTCCAGACTGTCATTCATTTCATTTCATTTCAGTATGCTTTAAAAAAAAAAAAATGAATCAAACAAGTCTATTAATTTTTTTTTTTTGTCAAAGTGACTTTATTTATTCAGTACAACATACACGGAAGAAAATGTGTATCTCCGCCACAGAATATAGTCCCAGGAGAAAACTCCTTTTCCTGAGAAGTTAAAAATGACCGTCCCTTCTACATTTGGATGTGTGTGTTAGCAAGTGAAACATTAAATTCTACGGTATGTGTATCATCTGAATATTTGATTTTGAAAGCTTCGGGGATTTGGCAACCTAACCGGAAAACTAAAATACAGTTTAATGTTTTGGAAAATGACTGTTTGTCAGTAACATAACATGTACATAACAGTATTTATTGGGCTTAAACATGCAAAATCACCAGTTAGGTCCTTTAACATTGGCAGTCAAACAATGGGGGAGGAGGGGGATTCATATAAAATAACATAACTGCACAGAGTCACACTAAATAAATACTGTGACAACTGAAGCTCATTCTTAAAACTCCTATTAGGTTAATGGTTGTTTGATTACCAACAAGTTGCTGTTACTGAGTTAAAGTCTGATGAAGATCAGCGTGTTAATAGTGCTGCACGTTAACCGGCTGCCATTCAGCGTGTTAATAACGCTGCACGTTAACCGGCCGCCATTCGTCCTGATTCATCTGCTGTCAGAGCTAAACCAACATGTTACATCTGCAATCCTTTACATATCCACATTTTAGGAAGGCAGGACAGAAAGCTGATGGAGGTGTGTTTGTGTGTGTGTGTGCGTGTGCGTGTGCGTGAGAAAGAATGACGCTTCACAAACAGATGCAGTGTTACCAGAGTGTGTGTGACATCAGATCCAAACTCTGCATTTAAAAATAAACTGACTGATCAGCCGCGTGTTTCTATCTATCAAGGTTATTGATCACTAACACGTGAGGCAAATGCAGTTTAAAACATCACTCAGATGTCATACTGATGAAATTTACCACCAGACTGTAACAGCTCTTAATTTTTGTGTATGATGTGTTTTATGAGTCGTACCATAGCAAATCAAATGATAAACAGGCATTTTTGAATGAAGGAACGATATCTGCTCTGACTGATGTAATAACTTTGGGGCTGTGTAACTTTCTGTAACTTTAACTAAATAAAGTACAGCATAAAATTAACTAATTTTCTGATTTAACTAAGCAGTAAATGTAAGTGGCTGGAGTAAGAGAGTTTGCAGTACTGGGTATTATGGGCACGATTCAGTTTACTCTGGCATCCAGCCCTATTCTACATTATCTATGTGGAGTGTGTTTGTGTGCCTTACCTGGCTGCACAGGTGCTGTCCCAGACCAGCCCTGCAGGCGGCGCTATGGTAGATAACTGGCTGCTTGGAGCTGAGGACAGTGTAGCCCTCAGATGCGTATTCTTCATAATGTGCTCCGATCACCAACCGACACACTTTCACCAGGCCATTCCTGTCGTCCTCATGGAAGTAGGCGGAGCCATTCTCAAACCTGAAAGATATATCACCTTGGTCTGAATGAGGGAAGTGAAGGAAAGGAGAAGTAAAGTGAAAAAGTAACAGAACAAAAGTCAGCTCCTCTCAGCAAACAGGAACACAGCCGATCACCTGAGAGAGAAAGTCACCAAGTGGCCAAAACTCTCCGTGTTATGTACAGCAACGTCAGGACGGGAGCGGTCCATGTTAAAGGACCATACCAGCCGTTTTGCATGTTTGAGCCTAATATATTTAATTTTCATACATGTTACGTTACTGACAATCATTTCCCAAAGGATAAAACTGTATTTCAGCTTTCCTGATATTTTGCAAAATCTCTTAATCTTTCAAAATCAAATATTCAAGCGATACACCCACCTTAAAAATCCATGTTTCTCCTGCTAATAGTTACACAGCCTTATGAAGTCACAGTCCTTTAAATTTTTCCATAAACGCAGGTCTTCTTTTGGGACTATATTCCCCGGTGGAGGCATACATTCACTCCACGCTTTTTATTGAGCTTAAACACTAAAATTACATAACTTCTAAAAAAAACCTGAATACATGTGTTGTTCACGATATCTGTCCAGAACGTTTCAAGTATCAACAAGTTGATTTTAATAGCAGAATGAACTGAAACCAATGGAGGTCTGGAAGGTAGGAAAAACATTTTTAATTCACTGTTCCAGTAGTATGCTTTGGGAAATGATTACCAGTAACGTTACATGTATGAAAATTAAATATATTAGGCTCAAACATGCGAAATCGGTATGGTCCCTTTAAATAAATCCAATATGACATTTTTAACAAAGTTTCAATACTCTCAACTAGTAACATAAATAAAACAAGTACTAACAAATTAGTAAAAATCAATCTAAACATACAGTACCTGACATATGTACACAGTTACACACTGCAGCAGAGTGTTGATCTGAGTCCACAGATCAGAGTGACTGTACATGGACGCAGTGTGTGTGATATGTTAGCGTGTAATTGTATGTTGTTAGCATGTTCAGCGTGTGAAGGCAGCACATCTTCTTCACATCATGTGTAGCAGCATGTGGTTTTCCACACATTGTCTTGAAGTCAGATTCAGCTTCTGCTGTCATAGTTTTCTTCTTCATGGATCAAATGATGCTATGACTAGGAAAGAATCCACATTCATCTTTGTTACTCTGATTTACTTTGACACCATACAAACTACTTCCTGTTTGGATTTGCTTTCTCCGCCCCCAGACATTTCTGACCAATGAGTAGAGAAAGTGTTGTCACATGATTTTTGCTGATATGTTTTGGTCTGATTGGATGTTTTTCTGTGTGAAAATGAACCAAACCAACAATTTAGTGTCTGATTCAGACCAGAACAAACGATCTGCAGATCTAAAAAGGCCCTTTGCGTTCTTCTAAGGTCACATACAGATGTGGTCTGGTAAAAGCAATCCGTACAGCTGGGAAACATTCATGAGATAAAATCTGCCCACAAGCTGGAAATGTCACCCGCCTCGTCTCCCTGCTCACTCATTCATAAAGTTCATCTGAATTGCAACTGGCTGTAAATGTAAAGATTTATTAAGGCTATTACTGAATAAGGATGTTTTGAAAAGAGGTAAACTATTGAGAAATATTGAATATCAATATATGGTCCAAAAATATTGGGCGGGATTCATAAAAAAAAAAAAAAAAAAANAAAAAAAAAAAAAAAAAATCATGGTAACTACACAGCATTGTCCTGTTACTAACTCCTTTGATGTCAGGTGTGTCTCAGCTAAAAGTCGGTGAAGATCAGCGTGTTAATGAGCTGCTTCATGTTTATTAAGAGTCACGATTTATCCTGATTCACCTGCTGTTAGAGAGAAACTGGCAAACAAACATAAATTCTCTGATTTAGAGCACCACCGCATTTTAAGAGATCAACACACACACACACACCTCCCACTCAGTGCCACTATGTGTGAGATCAGATCAAAATTCACCACTTAAAAAAGTAGTAATACCTTTTTTAAGGTAAGATGATAACAGCCGGCGGGTAACATTGTTTATGAATGAGGGAACATGGTTGCGTGGCGCTGCGGTTTCTGAATCCTGTCCGTTGTGTTATAAATTTGAGTTTACTTTCCACAGCGGCTGACTGCGTGGAAGCTGGAGCTGGTTTTTATGCAGGAAAGCAGCGCAGGTATACCTGAAGAGTCTGCAGAGCCACAGCGTGGTGTCCGACAGGATGCGAGTGGTCAGCTTCCGCAGCCGCTCCCTGCCCAGCACAGAGATGTAGGCCGCCAGGCTATGACCCAACAACGCCATGTGACCCTGTTCTCCCACATTCTGCATCCTGCTGGAGACAGCAACAAGCAGCTCTGTCAGGTATTTATATAACAATAATAATAACAATAATAATAATAATAACTGCACTTAAACGCTAAAATTACGTAACTTCTAAAAAAAACCTGAATACACGTCTTGTTGGTGATGATGGATTACCTATCCCAAGAACGTTTACAGTATCAACAAGTTGATTTTAATAGCAGAATGAACTGAAACCAATGGAGGTCTGGAAGGTAGGAAAAACATTTTTAATTCACCGTTCCAGTAGTATGCCTTGGGAAATGATTGTCAGTAACATTATGTGTATGAAACTGAATATATTAGGTTCAAACATGCAAAATGAAGTCTAGCACTGGTATGTAAAAAATAAATGAATATTTGTGATTTAGATTTATAGCAGAAAGTTATATATATTTATGTTTGTAAATCCATATAACTATATACATTTTTTGCTTATACATGTATAGTTTTATAGATTTAAATATAATATAAATATTAAATATATATTTTAACCACACTGACCAATGGGATTATATAAAGGTGCTCGTCGTATGTTGGTGGGATGGTTTTAGTCAATGTAAAAGCTTCTATGCAAACAAGTGAAAGTATTATAAATGTGTACAGATTCCTGTGCAAAGCATATTTACAGCTGCAAATGCACTTTCACTACGGTCCCTAACACGGTAGAAGCATTTCCTCTTCAAAGCCACTCGCATGCATCCTGATTAAATATCCATGGAAAATGGGGAAAATATGCTAATTATTGTGTGCATCCAGTGTTTCCCACAGGTTGAAAATTTACTTGTGGTGAGCTTCCCCCTTTGACCGATGTGATCCTATTCAATTCTATGCCCCCACCNAAACACTCAGATCTAGTTGAAAATGGCCACTACCAGGCTGTATACTACTGGTTGCTAGGCAACCACCGTAACACAACCAGCGCGTTTTCATTGGACCTCAGCGGGTTTTAAAGGAAAACTAAAGAAAGTAATTAACTATAAGACAGCAGAGGGAAACTCTGGTGAGAAGCATGGAGGTTACATATATTTTAAAATTAGAAATAATGACCTGGCCGGAATAAAAGCCTGGTTTAAAAAAAAAAAAAGAAAAAAACAAAAGGACCTACCACTATTTGAGCATTTACAGTGTGCTCATAAGGAAGGAGACAGATGCTGGAATTTTGCTATAAAATGGATAAACGGTGACAAAACCTAATCATGGGATATTTTTAGGATATTTTTACCTTCCAAACTTCAGTAAGATTACAGATTTATCCATATTTTAGCGATGATTTGGTCAGCGGTTTGACAACATCATTAAATGTGTATTTTTTTTAAGGCTGGGTCATCCCGCAAAACTGGGCGGGTCTTCATTTACCTGGGCAGGTCTTCATTTACCTGGGCGTGTCTTCATTTACCTGGGCGGGCCGCCCAAGTAAAGCCTATGTATGGGAAACACTGGTATCCAATCAGCAGGGATAAGATGAAGACACTGCCTCAGATTTACTGTTGTACAGTTGGAGCGTCGCGTTTAATTCTTTTAATTAACCAATATCTAACAAATGTCTAACATAAACATGACAGGGTAAAAAGATACTGACAGGGACAAATCAGTCACACCTTAGCATTGGTAGAGACATGTCCCTACCATCCACACCTCAGTCTGTACCTACGGCTTCACTACAATGATGTCAAAATGCTACACATGCTAACACACCTGTTCAAACTGCTGCAAGTGCTTTTCTCCATCATATCTACTTACCATTGGTTTGGCTTGTCCTCCTCTTCCTCTTCATCTTTATCATGAATGAGGTTGTGAACTAGGTGGAGTATACTGGTTACATCCTGGCCACTACACATATGAAGCACAGACATCACCACTGATTAGCTAAATAAATGAAAGATGGACGTAAGAACACATACCCTTATAGAAACTGTGGGTTTTTTTTAATGTAGAACCTGAAATCAAGACTAATTTTGTTGCAAATTTTCCACCTTTACTTTGTCATTCAACTGAAAAACACATGCATTTTAGGAAATAGACTGTAAAAGAAACATACAAGTATTCCCTGAATTGACACTCTGGAAGCAACTTTTGCTTTTATTTACTGCAGCAGAAGTCTCTCTGAACGAATCTTGGTCACCTCTGCAGGTTTGACTCAGCTTCTTCTCCAAAGTTCCCCAAGCATCTCTGCTCTTTACTCATTCTGCAGGTCTGAATGGGACTGAGGTCTGGACTCTGACTAAAGCATTCCAACTTTAACCTTCTGTTTCTGAATCTTACGTGTGCAATCTGGATCATTACATGCTGGAAGGTGATATTCCTCTTTATCTTCAGGTTTCTGACATGTTGCTTCAGCGTCATGATATCCTGACAGATGGTTGATATCATTTATACTTTATATTCTCTCTGCTGAAGAGAATGAGCTCCAAAGAATAATGCAGCTGCCATTTCCTGGTTCCAAGTCTCCACAACTTGATTTTAATTGTGTAGTGGAATGAACTGAATCCAATAGTAGTCTGGAAGGTAGGAAAAATTTCTAAAATTTACAGCTAAAGTTTTATATTTTGGGAAATGGTTGTCAGTAACATAATATTATGTATATACTGGGCTCAAATATGCATGATTGCAAAATGTATGTTCCTTTGTTCCACATATGTCAAACTGAAGGCCGGCCTGCAAGATAATATCTAATTTCTACAATAACTGGCCTGCCAGTATATAGCGCGCACATTATGGATACTACAAATCCCAGAATGCACTGCAACAGCCGGCGTGTCAATCAGCACCTGCAGCACCAGCTCCTCCCCTCCATGCCCTACAGTCACTTTTAATGAACTTTCAGCTAGCCTGTGAAGAAACGGCCAAAGGAAAGGTGGATGTGAAAACAGGCTTTCAGCACAGGTGGAGTTAGAGAAGCTGTTTGCTGTTAGAGATAAACCTGTTTGTTAGCAGAGCTGATGTGGCCGTAATTAAAGGGAGGAGAGTGGAACTGCTCTTTTTGTAGCTTTTGTAGTTCTGGTTACAGACTCTCTCCACCTCCCTACACTCCTATTTGGAGTCTAATTCATTTGACAAAANTCTGGTTACAGACTCTCTCCACCTCCCTACACTCCTATTTGGAGTCTAATTCATTTGACAAAAAAGCAACAAAACGCACAACAAACAAAGTTAAAGATGAATTTGACTGATAGCATTATTATTTTTTTTTTCAGATTTTCTACAGATATTGTGATGACATCGTTATCGTACATTCTTTTGGCCATGATAATCGTGTAGTGAAAATTTGATATCGTGACAGCCCTAATAAGAAGGCATGATCACATTTAAAATATTATTCTCATTTTGCTTCTTAATGAAAAACAGAGCGATTTTAGATTTAGACGAGAAAAATGACAGCTTCCTGGCTATTTTTAATGCCTGTGATAAAACTTTTTCATAGGAAATGAGTCAGTGAAACACTGCCAAGACATGAAAAATGTGATTTATTTTGAAGTTGAGCTCTCATTTATCCGTTTTTTTTTTTTTTTTTTTTCACACCTCTGGTTTGTTCTGAATTCTACATGTTGGGAGCAGCAGGTGAAGTGAAGTTCATATTAGTGTTTGAATAATTTGTCATAACCTCTGATGAAAACAAGGCCCATTTAAGTCTGTTTTCAATAAAAGCTGATCCTGTTTGGCCTCGACTTGGACCCAGTTTTTGATTTTGGCCCCCCTGCTTTAGCACGACAAATGCTGTTTTCCTCAGTATTTTCTCACAAATTTGCAAGGTTGTGAGGGTTTGTTTTTTTTTCCGCAAATTTGGGAGTTTTTCTGAGAATATTACACCCCTCCCCACCCTTAGTCTTGTTCTGTTTTTTTGTTTTTTTTAAATCCAACCTACTTTGGCCTTAATATGGCGTCGTACTTCTAGTATGTAATTTAATAATGGTATTTAGCAGCATCTGTAAATATAAGCAGATTACAGAACTGGTAAAGCCACTCAGCTGCTGGCATGCAACCCAACCTGCCAAACCACAAAACCACCTGAGTCACAGCTACGCAGGCTAAACCATACTCATCTTCCTGCTTGTTAACAAAGTTATTTTGAAGCGCAACTTGCAGCTTTTACATCAGCAGTTAGAACATGGATCCACATGACAAGAACACAGGGACACAGATTTTATCCCGGACAGACAGACAGAACGTGTCTTACTCTCCCTGCAGGGGTCCGGGAATGCTGGTTCTGCTGAAATGCCGTCTCTCTGTCCCAGCATCCACCTCTCTAAACACACACACACACACACACAAAACACAATTCTTCACCTTCACATGCCAGTAGTGTTTACAACAGTGAATTTAAAGGACCATACCACCTATTTTGCATGTTTGAGCCTAATATAATCAATTTTCATACATGTTACGTTACTGACAATCATTTCCCAAAGGATAAAACCATATTTCAGCTTTCCTGATATTTTGCTAAACCTCTTCATCTTTCAAAATCAAATATTCAAGTGATACACCCACCTTAAAAATCCATGTTTCTCCTGCTAATAGTTACGCAGCCTTATGAAGTCACGGTCCTTTAAATTTTTCCATAAACGCAGGTCTTCTTTTGGGACTATATTCCCCGGTGGAGGCATACATTCACTCCACGCTTTTTATTGCGTTTGTCAAAGAGGAGCGACTTGAGAGGGAAAAAGGAAAGAAAGATGGAGTCAAAGGCACCAACGAGAGGCACGCCCAGAAAGGAGAAGGAGCGTGAGGCCTGAGGTCAGAGGTCAAGAAAGACATAGTGCTGAAAGGGCCCGTCATCGAGCCACTGAGAACAGGCAGCAAAACCGAGAGAACAGGAAGGAAAAGGTGCCAAGGCCAGAAGAGAGGCCTAGACACAACAAGGGGAAAATGAAGAATTTATGAGTTACATAGGGGTCTCTGAAAGGTTAACTTGGACCCAATGATGATTAAACAGCACCTTAACAGTAAAAGTATACTTATTGCTAAAATTTATTCTAACAACTATAACAACAGTTGCATATAATAAGAAGAGCTGCTGTTAACTAGAGTTCATACAGTAATGTTACTGGGGTGGGCCACGTCTTAACTGAAGCTGTATGTGAAATAGGTCAGGCTTTAGGATGAAGACAGTTAGTGAGACGAATATTCTTTGACCTAGCCTGAATCATAAGACTAGGATTCTACATTTTCATATGATGTGGACTGGTCTAGATCACCTTGGTGTGGGGCCTAGACTACCTGTATTGGGGTCTCAGGGTAACACGTTTAAATGCTAAAATTACATAACTTCTAAAAAAAAAGTAGAATGAACTGAAACCAATGGAGGTCTGGAAGGTAGGAAAAACATTTTTAATTCACCGTTCCAGTAGCATGCTTTGGGAAATGATTGACAGTAACGTTATGGGTATGAAAATTGAACAGGCTGAAACACGCAAAATAGGTGGTATGGTCCTTTACGTAGTGCCTGGTTAGAAACTTCCTGGTGAAAAAGTCATTTATCTCATCATCTCACCTTTCTCTGTTCTCCAGGATCCTCATGGCTTCATTCAAATTCTTGCCCATTTGAGCCAGTGTGGAGTCCACCATGATCTAAATGTGTGTGTGTGTGTGTGTGTGTGTGTGTGTGTGTGTGTGTGGCTATGTGCAGGCAGAGAGGAGGGTAGTGAGAATGTTAGAGCAGCATCATTTATGCTTTTACAGTGTGTTTATGCATACACACACACACACACACACACACACACACACACATTAACAACGTGAATGTATCATGTTAATACACAGAAGCATTAAAGCATTAATTACCACCCATTCTCCATGTTTGAGCCTAATATGTTTAATTTTCATGCACATAATGTTACTGACAATCATTTCCCAAAGCATACTACTAGAGCGGTGAATTAAAAATGTTTTTCCTACCTTCCAGACCTCCATTGGTTTCAGTTCATTCTATTAAAATCAACTTGTTGATACTGTAAACGTTCTTGGGATAGGTAATCCATCATCACCAACAAGACGTGTATTCAGGTTTTTTTAGAAGTTATGTAATTTTAGTGTTTAAGCTCAATAAAAAGCGTGGAGTGAATGTATGCCTCCACCGGGGAATATAGTCCCAAAAGAAGACCTGCGTTTATGGAAAAATTTAAAGGACCGTGACTTCATAAGGCTGTGTAACTATTAGCAGGAGAAACATGGATTTTTAAGGTGGGTGTATCACTTGAATATTTGATTTTGAAAGATGAAGAGATTTAGCAAAATATCAGGAAAGCTGAAATATGGTTTTATCCTTTGGGGAATGATTGACAGTAACGTAACATGTATGAAAACTGAATATATTAGGCTCAAACATGCAAAATGGCTGGTATGGTCCTTTAACTCATCCGCAGACGTTAAAAAGCTTTGAGCAGCAGGCTGCAGAGATAACAGGAAGTGATAAAGAGAAGGCTAAAGTTGAGCTAAAGTTTAGCTGGATGATGGTATTAAACTCAGCTAACAGCTCGTAAAGCATCCTGACTTTTGCTTCATAGAATGGATTACTGTAACATGGACACCACATCCTGCTGAGCAGCCTGTGTATCTACGTGGCCTGTGTGTCCTGTGGTGTGGGAGGATCCACACAGGTACACACACACAGGTACAGGAAGCGATGTTCCACTGGAGACACGCCACAGCAGAAAAACAGCCAAAACAGCACAACACATCAGCGGTGTGTGTGTGCTGCTGTCAGAACGTTACTGTTACCACACACACACACACACACACACACACACACAGCAAAGCTTACCTTCAGACGCCCACGCGTGACACAGCGTGTGTGTCGGAGAAGCCGCAGGGACAGAAGCGGCTGGAGAATCCGTGTTAAACGTGGAAGTGCTGCTGTCACGGCTGTCTCTCTTCCACAAACACAGTCACGCACTTTACTTCCTGGACTGGCGACGTGCCTTCCACGCTGGCAGCGCTGACGTCACGCTCAGCTCCGGCACGAGCGTAACGTCGACGTCATCCAGGCAAGGTTGGAAATGGCTGTGTTTAAATTTTGCACCAACAGGGATATTATTGTTTAAATCGATAAGATTTTTAAATTAAAATTTAAGATGTGCGTGAAATGACCATACCGATGATTTTGCATTTTTGAGGGTTGATTGCATACAACAATCAACCCTCAAAAATCAACCAAAATTCTTTATTATTATTGTTATTCCGCCACGTTTTTTGGCACTCAACTACTTCCACAAACTTCAACCTAAAGACTTCAAACCAATTTCATCCCGTTCAACCTAGTTTTGACTTTATCGGATGTCAACAGAATTTTCATATCTTTCATACTTTCCGGAATATTCCACATTTCTTCCCAAAATTTTCCCATTGAAAATGAATGGGAAAATTCTTCAAAATTTCCAATCTTTCAGCTCTTCCCACTCCTTCATACTTTCACTTAGAACTCTCTTTCCACTTTTCAAACATTCATCCAACCTTCAACTATTCCCAACGGATTCCAGTCCTACACACTTTGAGATAGAAACTTGAAACCAACTTCAACATGTTCAGCTTGACTACCTCTCTAGAGGGTGTCAACAGAATTTTCCCACAATTCATAGTTTTTGAATTATTAAACTTTATTTAAACCAATTTTTCAATTTTTTTCAAAATTTCCAATCTTTCAGCTCTTCCCACTCCTTCATACTTTCACTTAGAACTCTCTTTCCACTTTTCAAACATTCATCCAACCTTCAACTTTTTCGAATGGATTCAGATTTTTTCTACCTTTCATACTTTCAGAGAAATTTAAAGGGCAATTCCAGTGGTTTTCAAATTCTTCAAAAATTCCAATCTTTCAGCTCTTCCCACTCCTTCATACTTTCACTTAGAACTCTCCTTCCACTTTCAAAACATTCATCCAACTTTCAGCTATTTCCAGTGGATTCAGATTTTTCCTACGTTTCATACTTTCAGAGAAATTTAAAGGACAATTTCAGCGGTTTTCAAATTCTTCAGAATTTCCAATCTTTCAGCTCTTCCCATTCCTTCACACATTAATGTAGAGATGTCATTCAACTTTTAAAATATTCCGCTAACCGATCCCTGTCTTTGAACCCCGGACTATTTTTTTGTATCTTTCATACTTTATGAGATAATTAAAGGGCCATTTCAGTGGTTTTCAAATTCTTCAAAATTTCCAAT
>VXCM01007331.1:0-22065 GCA_014773175.1 Lucifuga dentata
CGTTATGTGTATGAAAATTGAATGTATTAGGCTCAAACATGCAAAATGACTGGTATGGTCCTTTAAATTTATAATACATCTTAAAAGGACCATACCAGTGATAATGCATGCTTGAGTCCAATATATACAACCCGCTTACATGTTACGTTACAGACAACCATTTCCCCTTATCACACTTCTGGGCTTTGCCACACTGGATGATTGTGAGGGAAAAACAAAGAGACGATGTGCATGTTTAACCCAACCTCTTCAACATCTAACAACACCTGATGCTGTTTCAGCTGTCTTCTCTGCTCACCACCATCTTAGGGGCTGTATGGCGGGGGCTTCTCGTCAGGGTGGTTGTGAGGAGGGGAATAGCGTGGAGGAATCATGGTAGGCCACATGTGGCTGGCTCCAGACTGGGACTCGTCTGATAGGCCGGAAGAATCAGGGAACATGTAAGAACCCTGTGGAAAAAAAAAAAGGTGAAAATATTTATGAGAATGTCATATTTGGTGAGGTTTCTTCATAACGATGCCCATCCTCCCTACTGACTGGTAACATGATGATTTAAGACCATCTGGGTTAGTTTTAAACAACCATACCGGCAATTGTGCATGTTTGAGCCTAATATATTCAATTTTCATACATGTTGCATTACTGACAACCATTTCCCAAAGGNATGTTTGAGCCTAATATATTCAATTTTCATACATGTTGCATTACTGACAACCATTTCCCAAAGGATGAAACTGTATTTGAGCTTTCCTGATATTTTGCAAAATCTCTTAATCTTTCAAATTCAAATATTCAAGTGATGCACCCACCTTAAAAATCGATGTTTCGCCTGATAATAGTTATGCAGTTTTTCCATAAACACAGGTCTTCTTTTGGGACTGTATTCCCTGGGTGGAGACATACAGTCACTCCATGCTTTTTATTGTGCTTAAACACTAAAATTACGTAACTTCTAAAAAAAAAAAAAAACCTTAAATTCACGCCTTGTTCACAATGATGGATTACCTATCCCAAGAACGTTTCAAGAATCAACAAGTTGATTTTAATATCATACCAGAATGAACTGAAACCAATTACAGTCTGGAAGGTAGGGAAAAAAAATGTAATTCACCATTCCGGTAGTATGCTTTGGGAAATGATTGTCAGTAACATTACATGTATGAAAATTGAATATATTAGGCTCAAAATGACTGGTATGGTCCTCTAAATTTATAACACATTTTAAAAGGACCATACCACTGATAGTGCATGTTTGAGTCCAATATATGCAACCCGCTTACGTTACTAACAACCATTTCCCAAAATATAATACTTCAGCGGTAAAAAAAAAAAATCCAGCCTTCCAGACTATTATTGGTTTCAGTTCATTCTTCTAGTATTGCTATGAAAATCAACTTGTAGAGACTTGAAATGCGTTTTGAGATAATTAATCCAGCACAGCGAACACTTAATAGTTTTTCTGTCAAAGTAACTTTGTTTAACCGGTCCAACACAGAGCTGCACAGAAGACAATGTATGTCTCCACCAGGGAATATAGTCCCAGGAGAAGATGGCCTTTACCGAGAAATTAAAACGACCGTGCCCTCTACAATTGTGCTTAAGCGTTAGAAGGAGAAACCTTGAATTGTAAGGTGGGTGTATCACTTGAATATTTGATTTTGAAAGATTAGAGGATTTGGAAAAATAAGAAAAACTAAAATATGGTTTGATGTTTTGGAAATTGGCTGTCAGTAACATAACGTGTATGTGAGTTGTATATATTGAGCTTAAACATGCAAACTTGCTGTATGATCCTTTAAGTCATCATCACCTGATTAATCACCTGATTAATGTCAAGTAGTACATTAAGCCTTTACAAATTTAGATTCTGCAACATAAACGCAGCACTGCAGGCTTTGTACCTGTAGGTCATAGGCAGTGTAAGGTGGCAGACAGGGGGCAGTGTTGTAATATGAGTTGAGTGAGGTGCTGGGTGGTGGAGGCTCTGTGGCTGCTGGGGCTGTGATGGCTTCTGGTTCAGATGTGCTCTCTGAGGCAGGAGGGGGTGTCTGTCAGAGAGAACATCAGTGATGTTTAGCATCAGCGAACACACACACACACACACACACACACCAAAACATGAAAATACAGAGCGTCAGCTGGACATTAAACAAACCCGTAAAAGCTACAACCAATGGCGCCTAAGCATAAGTTTAACCAACCAATCAGCCAACAGTCCGGTCAGAAATGACCATTCATATCGGCTCGCAACGCATCATTAAAACAGCTTTGAAGCCGTTTTTTCTCCTTTACCATGTCTTTGAAGCCTCCCAGCACTGCAGCAGTGATGATGCCCAGGAAAAGGGCCACGATGTTGAGGATGGTAGCGGACCATAACAGGTGGTAGAGGTGCACCACGTCTTGGCAGCTGGACACATCTGTGTATTCGTGGTAACCTCCAATCACCTCGACGCGGCTAGCCCAGTGGGTGGGATGGACAGACAGGGAAACAGCCTACAGTCAAGCTATAATATTCACTATAACAATGTCTTTCATTGAGCGATTTGTCCTCATTACCTACAGCAACAGGCTCTGAGTGTGTGTGTGTGTGTGTGTGTGAAAGACATACAACAGGTTTAGGTTTACAGAGATAAATGAATCTATGGCTGTTACAGCTCTGATGATTCAATCTGAGCCTGAGTGGAGAAACCAGTGAAGAGAGCTGCTACACAGCTGGGAGATGAGGATGAGGAGTAGGATGAGTGTTTGGTGTGACACAAACAGGACATAAACAGGGAATGCCATCCAAAAAACACTGAGTTATAGAACAAACTCTACAGAATCTCTAGTCATTCATCATCTATCAAAAAAAAAAAACCAAAAAAAAATCATGAGTTGATATCAATGGTTATTGTGGGGCTAGAAGAAACAGACCTACTTCCAAATCATGGATGACTTCCTAAACTTTTTCAAAACATCTTTATTCTGAAGTCCCATAAGAGGATGCTCTCTGAAAAAAAGGTAAAAAGAAAAGAAACATTCTTTTTTTCTGATACAACCGACGTTGCAATGCAAAAAAAAAAAAAAAAAAAATCCTCACAAAAATGGCACAATGGTAAAGGTTAAAAAATCCAGACAACCAAAGCAGCACAGCAGAGGAAATGCTAAAGGCTGGTGGGTTGCTGAGGAGGAGGAGGATGCAGCATACTCACTTCCCACAGTTGTACAGGTCACAGCAGTAACACGTGTTGCTCTTCACACGCAGGTTACAGGGTGTGCGCGATGAAGTCTGGCAGGGAACCTGAAAGTCGACAGTGATTATACGTCCCATTTATTCATGCAAGTGGTTGCCACGGCTACACTGACGAGACTTGAAGTGACAGACACAGTGTTCAGCTCCATGACATGCACTTAGGAGGATGTCAGCATTTAACACCATGTTGTATTTCTGTGAACTGAAAGCAAAATGTGTGTTTCTTACGTTGCGGTTAGACGCACTCTTACTGGAGTGATACTCACAGCGGCCAGCATACAGAGGCCTGAGGTCCTGCGGTGCAATAAACAACCAGTTACAATACACTTCACTGTACATTTCATCATTTCCCTACCTTATCCAACCACACACTGAGACTTCTCAGTAGATATGAGATACATGTATTATTGATCCAAAATGGTAACTGTTGTATTCTCAGGAAAAAACACCTGTGATTAGTCAGGTGTTTTACCTGTGACTAGACAGCAGCTTGTTTGGATTTACTACAGCAGGTGCACAAGCAAGTGTAAGTGATTACAGCATTACAGCCATGAACGTGATTGCAGTCATCATACATGTCATTGTGTTTGGCGTTGTACCTGATGTGTACGAAAAGCATGCAACGCAAGAAAGACTCAGGTCATTTTGACACAGAAAATAAGAAACTTGATTTAGTTACACAAGAGCACAATTTTGATTGTTGTTTTTAGCCCTGTGTAATTTAAAGTACCGTACCGGTGATTTTGCATGTTTAAGCCCAACAAATACAACCCACATACGCATTGCATTACTGACAACCATCTTCCAAAACATAAAACCATATTTTAGTTTTCCTATTATTTTGCCAAACCCCCTAATCTTTCAAAATCAAATGTTCAGGCCCACCTTAAAATTCTGCTGACATGTACATCCCAATCTAGAAGAGGCAGTAATTTTTAATTTCTCTGTAAAAGTCGTCTTCTCCTGGGACTATATTCTCTGGCGCCAACATACATTTTCTTCCGTGCAGCTCTCTGTTGGATCAGTTAAATAAAGTTACTTTGACTAAAAACTGAATAGACATCATGTTTGCTGTGATGGATTACCTATCTCAAGCACGTTTCAAGATTTTTATGAACGAACTAAAGCCAATGGCAGTCTGAACAGTAGAAAAACAATTCTCATATTTACCACTCCAGTAATATATTTTGGGAAATGATTGTCGGTAAATGTATATATTGGGCTCAAACATGCAAAATCACCAGTATAGTTTTTTAAAATAAAAAATAAAGTACAATCACCCACCGGTTTCATATTATCTATGCAGCTGCTCACTGTGTCATGCTGCTTTCCCCCCTTCTGCTTTTTTAGACCATATGCCTTTATGTAGTTAGTGTAAAAAAAAAAAAAAAAAAAAAAAGAAAATTTCCATTTTACTGACACCAGGCAGATGAAAACCTGCTAATGGTGCTGATCTCCCTTTTTACCCAACAACCAACTTATTTCACATAATTGTTTTAAGAGTGCATTAGTGGTTGTTTATGGTTTTATATACTTCGCGTCATGGAGAATGATCTCCTTTCTCCCACAAAATATATTTGACTTGGTTGTTAGGGTGCAGCAAAATAGCCTTCCATGCCTGGACAGAAGGATATACATTATACTGTATGATTGATGCAGACAGAGCAAGCATATTAAGCATTTATTAATAAGCTTGTTAAGTCTGTCATCCATATACATTATTTAACATAAAGAAATGGGTCCACGAATGATACTTACAATATGCCTTGCAGCAAAAACTCCATCTACAATAGCACAGCAGAAAGCAGCCACCACTCCAAAACTGATGAAGACGATGGACGCTACTAACTGTAAAAGAAAGACCAGAGAAAATGGAGAAGCACTTTCATCACTCCTCATCGCTCTATAAATGGTGTTTTTTTACACTCTGTCTTAGAAGTGATAACATAAGATTCAAAAATGTACACATATAATGATATGCTGTACATATACACATATTTGTGTGCATGTGTGTGTATGTATATATATATATATATCACATATAAAAAATATATAAATACATATAAAAAATATAAATATAATATAAATAATAATATAATATATAAATATTTATACATATATACACATATTTAAACATATAATTTACACATATAATGATTCAAAAACTTGAATCCAGTTGACTTGACTCAGTTTTCATACAGCATATCTACCCACCTGGATGACTGAGAATCTTCATCAAATGCATGTAAAGTGAGTTTCTGAAAATGTCCCAACAACACATTTGCAGTAGGTTACATCTACAATACTAGTGTCCTGTTGTAGTATGTATGATTATTTGTGAATGAGAAGAAGATGAGGAGGAGGAAGGGAGGGAGCGTTGAATTGTGTGGTTAAAGGACAGCAGAGACAGAGAGCTGTGCGTGTCACAAGCTCCAGCTGCGTTCGTGTCTGGCATGGTGCCCAGCTCCTTCCCCATTCCCCTAACTCCTTTCCTTTCACTCCTCAACGAAAGACAGCATGTATTCAATTACATATCACCCCACTCTGTCTGCAGCCACCCCAGCCAGGAGGAAGGAGGCAACACAACAAGATTCAACAGCTAGAGCTAATTTAAGCTTATGCCAAGATTTCTGTCATGATACCTGACTATAGTATATCACAATTATTTACTCCAACATCTTTTATCTTTCAGATTTGACAAATGTGGTGCTACCAAGATCTAAAACTTGAAAGAGCTTAAACGTGTGATGATCAGTAGGATTGATCCTTTTTCAACACAAAGGCTTTGCTTCTTTTAAGATAAAAGAGAGAAATATGACACCAATATTATAAATAGAAAGCCTTTATTATATTTCTAGAACAATATAAACAGAAGCCACATCAAATCAATTTTTTTCAGGCCTCCTGTTGGCACTGTCAACTCAGAGCAATGAGGTTCTGAGGTTGGACCTGACTCATCCTCTCTGGAGTTTGTACGTACTCTACATTCTCCATGTGTCTGTATGGGTTTCCTACTGTAGTCACAGACATGCAGGGTACGTGAGTTGGAAATTCTAAACTGGTTATATGTGTAAGCACCTGATGAGTGAAAGGCATGATGGATTTGCTGGGATCCAGCCTCCTCTAACTCTGAACACGATATGGGGAAGGAGAAATTGGATAGATGGCTTTTTATGGGTCATACTGGATTCATACATTGGCCAAAAGAGGTCAACTCGCTGCAAACTGAGAAAACACAAGCAAATGGAGAAAACACAGTGTGACGTTTTGTGTATTTGTGTTTTCTGTATGTGTTTTTTAACGCCATTTACGCATTATCATATCATGTTTTCTCATATTGCAGTCGTTCATTTGAAAACTGTACTGGTGGTCATAACTGTACTTTACAAGAGCAGGACTGGAAGGGAAATATTTAAAGTGAATACTGTTCATTTCTGTTCATCACTGCATCACAGTCAAACTAACAACCAGAAATTATATGTCTGAAATAATGATAACATCCGGTTAATTACATCCATTTACAAACAAAATTATGACTAAAGAACTGTAGTGACCTCTGCAGCCTAACTGGTCTGTAACTAGTCAAATCATAAATGCTGTCACACTTTTCTATTTAATAACAAAGCAGAGCACTTTATAGGCAAAAAAAAAAAAAAAAAAANAAAAAAAAAAAAAAAAAAGAGTCAGTGGTGGCACACAGACTCGGATTCCAGGCATATGGACTATGCTGGCTATAGGAAAGGGTGTCACGGTACAAACTCATTCTTCATTCCAGGCCTGACAGAAAGAAGGTGGCACCTCCCACCCGGCTTCTCTCATCTGCAGTTTCCTTCTACATTCCTACATGGACATCTGTCCTCCTCCACTTACACCCTTCTATTTCTGGCTGCATCTCCCCTGAAGCATGGGATACTTGTTCTGATATACAGTCTAAACTTCCTCCAGGCAAAATGCACGCCACAGCTCGGGTTGGATCTGCAACCCCAATTGTCACATTAACACCATAATTGAGTAGATGGTTAGAAGGTAATCAGAACTGATCAATAGTGTAATGACAGAGTTCTGTGCGACTGTAGGGACGAGGAGCCACAAAGCACTGTAAGTGATCTTAACACAAAGAGGTAATATAAATCCTCTTACCATCTGCCTCTTGTTCTCTATCAAATGAGAGCCGATAATTCCCAGAAAGGAGCCAAAGCCCAGCTGAAAAGAGAGGAAATCATCATTAGGGTGCTTGTCTAAAAGCCTGATTAGATAGAAGTAAGATGAATCAAATATTCAATTTTTCCATTTTTGGGTTTGTTTTTTTGTTTTGTTTTTTTTTAGCATGTCACAATATTATCAAGCTTCTCTCTGAAAGTATTCCCTTTCCCTTGGTTGTAAATTATGTATGTAAAATTAAAATTATTTGATGTAATGGTTGTTGCAAGGCACCAAATGATATGAAGTCTGAGGTTGAAATCATCTTCAGAAATGATGCAGAGATACAGCATCTCCTTTCCTGAGACAGATTGCTAAAAGCTGAGTACTTTGAAGAAAACAGTTTTATGGATCACGATACTTTACCTCACTCAGCCTCTAATGACAGTAATGCTGAATAATGAATGTGAACATTCTCCCCTCTGAGACATTTGGTAATTAGTGTCATCAGTGTGTAGGAATGGGAAAGCTTGCTGGAAACACTCTGTACACTCACACTACACTCATGGATGCTGACAGTTATCAGGCTTGCTGTGCACGCCGCTGTTACATGCAGGTGTGAACGTGCACTCACAATGACTCCTGGGTAGTAGCCACCCACAGTGATGTTCTGCGTCCTGGTAGTCGCTGCCAGACCGAAGACGAGGATGAGCACAGAGACGATGAGCAGCAACACTGTCACTATGATCGACTTCCTCTTCCTCCTTTTAAAGGAACCTGGAGGACGACATGTTTACTGTGCATGATGCTAACAAAAATGCTGCATAAAAGCTGAATATGAAGGCGTGCTAGTGTTCATCACAAGCACAGATGTAGGAGGATTGCGATAAGAGTGAAGGCCCTGTGGTTCTGTCCCATTCACAATCAATGCATTTCTTTTGAAGTGTCTGTGAGCAAGGCATCAAAGCCCACACTGCTTTGAAAGTGTTGATTGATACAACGTGCGTGTCTTTGAAGGAAATATGCAACAAGTGTGTTACATCTGTGAAATCCTCAGCATGTAGTCAAAGCTTAACAAACCTCTAATGAGGATGTCATACACCTTTATCATAAAATAACAAAATTAATATCTGCCAGAATCCCCGCTTGTAGTCTCAAAATGATTTAACAGCATCCAATTGTGAGTTGACACATACGGAGAAAAAATGATGAAGCACAGCTCAAACTGCAGAGGAGAATTTCTAGATAATGACTAAAATAATGGCTAAAAATGGCTGCAAACACAATACAAATTCTACATTTACTCTTCATTCAGGAAATTTAGCTGGGCTGTTTGAAAAATATAACATTATCAATGAAAATTATCTTTCTTTGTCTTTTTTTAAAACTGAAAACATATAAATTGTGTTTCCCAACAAAACTAGTATGTGTACTGTCACCTGTTGTCCCACTTCAGTCAATCCACGTCAATGGAAAAATATCTGAAGACTGTTTGGCGTCATATTGCAATTATAGAACAAAGTGCAGTTCACCCCAGAAATGACCAATGGTTATTTCTCCATGGCAGGTTGTGGGTAAAACTCTAGAATTCTGCAAGAGGTAATGACAATCGAAGATTTATAGTTCTGAATATTGATTTCACACAAAGCAATTATCAACTCATGTCTGGTTTGTGTTTAAGGTGTAAACTCCTGACAACCAAAGGCAACTTTATAAAGTGTTTCTTATTGACAGCACTGTTGGTCTGGTCACTGCACACTACTGGTTTGGTGACTGTATATGTAATTCATAGTTTCCTCTGTGTACTGAAAAGTCTACCTTCTTCTGGTGGTATGACAGAAAATAATCTACATATGTTTTACTTTTTTCTATTATACATTTATACATATTTAGTGCATTAGAGAGCAGTCACATCATATAATCACCTCTTTGTCCTGCTTAATTAGTTTGTAAAAATAAGGTTGCAAATGTTACTGCCGCTGAATATTGATGCTCCAAACTTGATCAATAAGAAGCTGCAGTCGCTTTATGTACTGTAACTCGATAGGCAAGCGTATCCTTATTGAAAAAAAAATATATACAAACTATAAAAAAAATTACAAACATATATATATGTTAAATTATGTCACTGTGGTGTTTGAATAAAAATCAGGTTGATATTAATCAGAAAATATACGTATCCAAAAACAAAATCATTTTTCTCCTATAAAATTCTTTCCTGATAAAAACATTAACATAAGCGTGTGCTTCTTGTGATGAGGCTTAAATGTTGTCTTTTCCTGTGCTCGTACAATAGTTAACTGATACAATGTACTGTACTTCATAGGTTTCACTGGACATTAATAATTAAGGTCTGTCTGATGTACCATCATATCCACGTCAATCACGATTTAATCTCAGACATTACGTTATCCATGCCTATTTTAGATTAAACTTTGTATTAATGCATGCAGTAATGTCAAATTATTGATGTGGGTACTGAAATGAAAACACTGTTGACAACATTTGTTGTCAATATTACCCAGTTTTAACCAAATAAGAACTTTCAAGGAACATTCCCAAGAGGTTCTACAAATATTTTATTAAAAATGATCGAATGGAAAGTTTCAGGGAACAGAACATTCCCTTGAGGTTTAAGAAAGGATTTACAATGTAACCAAATAGAAACTTTCTAGATATCTCCTGAGGTTCTTTACAGGTGATATCCAAGTGGGAACCTTCAGGGAACACTCCCCAGAGGTGCTGCAAAGGTTATATAAATATAACCAAATAGGAACCTTCAGAGAATGTTCCCCAGAGATTCTCCAAGGTTTTATCAAGTCACTTTCTGGGAACAGTCTTTGAAATAATAAGTCAAACCATAATGTATCAGAAGGCTGCTTACAATAAAGTGTGAACTCTTAGGGAATATTGCAGGAATGTTTGTTTGTAGAGAATCTTGAAGCAGGCTTACACTGGACAAAACTCCTAATTGTACTGCCACTGCACAGCTGCACAGACTTGGCTATTACCTTCCAACAGTAATTTAGAGCAAAACTTGTTCAAATATCTAGCAGAATCACTCATTTTAGAATGCACTCAGTATGATGTGATTATTTTCTTCTCCCAAAACATGAAGGAAGCATTTAATTCATGTCATTTCAAAGACAGTAGCCAAGCATCCAGACTAAATCAGTGTCAGTGAGCCAAAGCCTCCAGGCTGCAGGTGGTTACACACCAGCGTCGCCGCACCTGCAGTGACGCGCTGCGGCCTGGACTACAAAAAAAGCTCCAGTGATGCAACGAGTGTTTTGTCTGTTTTAGGAAAGAATTGCTGACCTCTATCTTATCATGTTACCAATAAAATGAACAAATGCTGACAGACAGAAATTAAATTCGTAGAAAGAAAGGTTTCAGTGTTGAATAAAATCCCCCACAGCCTAGTAAAACGAGATCGTTTGATGGATAAAACGCGCTGCAGACACGCCGGTGACCTTGCACACACCTACCCGCGTTTGTGTCAGAGAGAGTCAGCCCGTTGGACTGGAGGCTCTGGGCAGGAGGCATGCCGGCGGGCGGATGTTTAGTTAGCGGGACGACCTTCTTCCAAAACAAAAAATAATAATTAGAATGCAGTTAATACACTTAATATTTGACAGAGAACTGCTTACAGCCGTGAGCTAATGGCTAACGCAGACGGCGTGTTTGCCTGTTGGGTCATTCTCTGACAGCAGACCTCCGGACCGCTGGAACCGGCTCCTCTAATTTACATCGCCGCGACTGTTGACGCATCTGTCGATCTCCGTCCTCACGGCGTGTCGGTGGGTCGCTGGCTGAGGCTGGCTCCGTGTGCGCATGTCACACACGTACTGACACATGTAACTAAAGTACTGTCGTTACTCTTGTCAAAAGCAGTATACTTTGGTAAATACGTACCTTGAAGTTACACGAACCCGTTCGTTACTTTTCGGTTACAAACCCACACGTTGCTCTTTTATTCACACGTACCCTAATCTACGAATCGCCCCAAAACACAAAAATACAGAAAATAGTGTTAGTCTAATAAAAGGGAATTATCATGGAAACATGATAAATTCGTAGCATTTATAAGATTATTGTGGTGAAAAGTGTTACAAAATGATGATAGCAAAAGTAATGTGAATAAATTAAAAATGACTACCTACTTAAAATGTATACTTGGTTTGGCTGTAAGCGTCACTATCTGAGAATTTATCTCTGGAAACATCAGCGAGTGAAAGGTTACACTTCATCACATCAAATCAAATAAATCTTTATGTCTAATTTACAGTTTGAGTTTGTAAAACACTTTAGATTTACATGTACACTATCCTGATTTGGGAGAAAGTAATAGACACAGGCTGAGCTTGGAGCGCCATCACCTGCCAGAAAACAGAACGTGTTACCTTCAAGAACTGTTGTTGACCCCAGTTTGACATGTGTTGCCTTCAAGTGCTTCACTTAAGATTTGTCCTAATCACGCATTTTCAGGAATTTAACTACTTTTTGGTGCAAATTAAAATTTTAGGAGATAATCTTTGTTTGATGGGTGATATTTGGCTTTAGGTAAACTGTAACTATATGGATGACATATATGTGTGCATTTTGTGTATTTTGTGTACAGTGGCCTCCACAAATACTGGCAAAAAGCAAAACTGGCTGTGAAAAAATGTTTTTATTAATTGTCTTTATTCAAGATCCTCTTGATCTTTCATTCACAATATTAACAAAAATATAACTTTTAATTAAAGTGAAATAATTGAAAGGAAAAATAAATTCTTTTCATGAAACAAATATTTTTTTCAGTCAGTCTATATTGAGCCCACAGTGAGGAGGATGGAGCCAGCGGCCAAAGAATCTCCAATAAGGATCACAGCTGGAGAATTGCAGACGTTAGTTGGTTCTTGGGGTCAGAAAGTCTCCAAAACTATGATCAGACACCACTAGGCTGATGGAGAAAAATATTTGTTTCATGAAAGTAATTTATTTTTCCTTTCAGTTATTTTACTTTACTTAAAGGTTTTTTGTTTTTTTGTTTTTTTTGTTAATATTTTGAATGAAAGACCAGGGAATAAACAAGAAACACATTTTTTTCACAGCTCATTTTGCTTTTATTTACCAATATTTGTAAAGGGCACTGCAAAATGGATATTGATTGTCTTCCTCGTCTTTTCTCCATGATCATTGTGGGGGAGTCTGGATCTGGAAAACTAAACAATTAACTGTATTTCTGGAAGAAATCACAAACTTACAGTCTCAATTTAGGAATGAAACAGAGGTGAATGTGTGTATCTGTGGGATGTGCAGAATGGCCTTAAGATAAAGGTGTATGGGTGTCTTCCAGCTATAAGGTATGGTAAGGTGAGCATGGTGGTATTACATCTGCACAGCCACTTACAAAGCACTGAGTCTTGATCTGTTCCATGGATATTGAACTAAAGCTGACCTCTGACCTGAAGAAATGCACCAGTCCACATTTTAGAATGAATTCTCGTCAGCTGTGTAGGGCTATACATACCTTCATTTTATTCTCCATTAGATAGGTTGGTATACATTTATTCAAGTACAGTACTTCATTTTCACTTTGGGAAATTTTTCTTCGATAAATTTTAATTTTAGCTCTCATACATTTACTGCTACACTGGCTGCATTTTACAGATCAAGATTTTACATTCAACGCAAGATAAACAAATAAAACTGCTGGGTAAAAAAAAAAAACAAAAAACAAAAAAAAAAACAGACAATTTATATCTTTAATATTCCGGGATCTCCGTCTTACTGCTTGATGATGCTATGTGATGTTACCCAAAACAGTTTTACAAAGAAGGGTAGTCTCACAGAATTTTATAAACCAGTAGAGGAGCATAATCCCTCAACTAATCTCAGATTATATATATTTATATATATATATATATATCTCCAATGCTGGCAAATTTCATGAATGATACTTTGTATCATTAGTTTGAGGATTCTATGTAAAAGTCTGATACCTGTTACTTGTAATTGTGACTGTAAAAGTCACAATTACAAGTAACTTATTTTCACTTTTGATGCTTGAGTAGTTTAATGCTAATACTTATTGGTAAAAATTGAATGCGTAAAGTACTGTATTTTCCTTTGTGCTAACGGACTTGAGTCTATGTTACTCTGTATTTCTACACATGCATGACATAAATAATTAGTCTCCTACAAAAATTTTCAGATGACTTTTGCTTAACTTCAGTATTATTGGACTGTACTGTAAAATACACCCTCACACGCTCAAACACGCACACACACTGGTTGCACACAAATCTCAAAGAACAGATTTTTTTCCATGACGCAACTTCTCTTTTCATTTAAAGAAGAAAAAAAACACCCTCAGAAGTCCCCCTCTCCCACTTTTACACGGGGTAACTGAGCGCTACGTGACCGGCGTGCAGATCGGATCAGGGATGAGGACTACTTGAACTTCACCAGAGGAGAGCTTATGGTAAGCAGCTGCTGCAAGAACCTATGGAGGTACTGGCGTTTGGCATCTGGATTGTTGTGTGTGTGTGTGTGTGTGTGTGTGTGTGTGTGTNGCCAATAATGCAGTGTTTGAAGTGAGAAATGTGAGGTGTGTGTGTGTGTGTGTGTGTATATATATATGCATGATGATGAGACAACAGATTATCTTAAATATTTAAGTTAAACTGCTTTTGAGGTTAGAGAAACGCATTAAATGCATCATTGTGCACACTGGAGTAAACTAATTCAAACAAACCAGTTTGTCCAAGCGTAGATGCGCATGGAGCTGCCAGGCGGTGGTTGATAAGTGTCCCGTGTTGGATTATCTATAAATATTGTATTCAGGTTTTGCTTCAGCCTAACAGACAATGTCAGATGGTGTGCGTGTGCAGAATGCAGCGCAGTGCATCAGCCAAGGCCACTGCCAAAACGTCTCAGGAACCNAAAAAAAAGCACTTTGTATCCCACCCCCAGTTTTTCTCTGTCCAGCGTTCATTCACTACGATGCGCGCCTAGCTGAAGGAGGTTCTCCAAACCAGGCTCACTCTGCATGCCTAAAACTTTCTAATGAAATCCCCAAACACTTTTTGACAAACGCAATTCTTTCCTGGTCAAGAGGGTTTTGAAATATTTAATCCGCATTTTTCCTTGAAGAGAAAAACTTCAGGTATGTCAGATTTTTACTGAAATCATATTTATTATAACTGATTTTTTTTTCTTGCACAGGGATTTGATTATACGTGAAGTTATCCAGGTAGATCAGCATGGTTGTAAAATGTACTGAACGTGCTGTGGAGCTTGTTTGAAGCTGTAAAGACAGAAAGTGTGGCTTTAATTGGATGAGGACGGTAGATGTGATTGGTTTAACAAGTACCTTTTCTTTCTATTGAAGAATATGGAGCCCAGTTCCACAGAGCGAGGAGCTGAAGAGAAGCTCCTTAAAAACCATCCAACAAGTCCTGTAAGTCTATTTGTGACAAAACAGATCACATCGAAGTTTCTGCACTTTATCCACTAAAGCAAAGGAGGTGATAAGGAATCATTTTGCATTTATACTCAATAATAAACCGATTTTATTGGCATAAGATCTAATTCTCATGCAATCTGAATTACCCCCACCCATGACCTCAGTATTTCCAACATTTCTGCAGAAAATTCTCAGCAGATACTAAAAAAAAGTCTGTTAATTTCTTTTCCCCTCTACTATTTCAATCAGTTATATTTCAATTATATTTTCTGTGAATTGCATTATTCTGTTAAAGCTATTAGTTTGTCACTTGATTGTCTTAATGCTGTTTTCTAAGAGTCTTCTGCACTTGACAGGTATATAATTCTTGTTGGAAAATACTAAATCCTTAATTTTATACACTTGCTTATTGGCCATGAAATCAAATTAAAAACTGAAAATTAAAGCTTTTAAAAACAAAAAATACCATGTCATCGCTGTCTTTAGTTCTATTTTGGAATGGTCATGTTTTAAGATAAGACTCTCCGACCTCTTGGGCTCATTAAATCATGTCAGTAGCAATTGGAATGTTTCAAACGTGAATTTCCACGAAGCCGGAAGCAAGACTGGTTTTCTTAGATTTTTTAAAGTTGTCATTTTGGAGATGTTGGAGTTTTTCCAACAGCAATGTATAGTTTTAGATTGTACAATATAAATTGCACCCTCAGACAAATAAACCCACCAAAATGCTGAGAAAAAACACAGGCAGGACATTCGCTCAGTGTCCTCAGCAGTAGCAGCCCTGTTAGCAGCACAAAGATTTTGTAAGAGTAATTTTCATAAATGAAAAGACATGGTGCTGACACCTTGCAGTAGTGTCCTGTGGTTCCTTCTGGATTTCTGGGTCCTGGTTTTGAATGCTGAGTCAGTTTCTAACATCTGGCTGTCAGTGACCCTCCAACTCTGTCAGTCTGCAGCTGCTGCTCCAAGCAGGAGGGTGGCACTCACCCAAAGAGGACCAGAAAGACCACCAGCAGGTTTCTGATTTGCTGAAACAGGAGACAGGGCTGTCACTGTGATGCTCATTCATGTAAAATGAAATTTTAAAAAAACAGTCCGATAGTTTAGTTAGAACCCTATGCCATATTCACTGCATTGATTCGAAAAGAAAATAGGTTGAAATCATTGCTGTTCTTCTTTCACCAGCCTCACAAAGTGATACTCAAACATGGCCAGGAGTTGGAGGAAGAGCAGGAAGAGCTGGCTGAGCACCAGCCTTTGGAGCAGGAAGACCTGAACTTTGAGAGATGGAAGCGCAGGCCATTACCCAAGAGGACACTCCACCAGAAAATAGACGATTTGAAGACATACCTGTGGAATGCAGAGACCAATGAATTCATGGGTCGCTCTGGAAAGAGCTGGAGTGAGTTGGTGAAAGAGAGGTTTTGTGTTCTGTTGGTATGGGGAGGGAGGTTCAAATTCATGCAAAAATACTTTATTCTCTGACACCTACTGCACTCCTGCAATAATTAGTGATAACCAATACCAGATGAGTGTGGTACATTTGAAATCATGGTATTTGAGTGGTTTAATTTATAGAAGATGCACTCTGAGAAATTTAAGGGATTATTTTTTTAGAAATGTCTCTTCAGTCTGACTCTGCTTACTTTGCTACGAGTGTGTGTACATGTGTCCCCACATTCAGTGTTTACATAGGTGCATGGACATTTCGGAGAGTCACGACAAAAACAGACTGCCTGGGGACATATCCCCAGCGGGAGCGCACTGTTCCAGGCCTCGCATTGGCCAGGAATCACATTCCTCCACATCTTACCATACTCTCCACAGCCTCGTTCCCAAAGTCTCGGTGACCTTAGAGCTGAACTTAGCATGCTCAAGGCCCCGCAGTTGCAGTCAAACACACAGAGATGCTCATATGTGTGTGTGTTTTTTTTTTTTTTNTTTTTATAGACTCCACCCCCACTGCCAAATTGAGCAGGCAATCTTTCTTTTTTGGCAGAGGAGACTGAGCGGAACAGATTGTTGAGTCAATGATGATGAAGCAGCCTCTTCAGGGAAGTTGCTATGTGACGCACTGAGCTCCATCCACTATGTCAAACGGCAAAGATGACCCAATTGCAAGCTGAGCTAGGTCATGAACAAAACACATTTATGTGGTACCAGCCAATATCTTTCAGTGCTACTGAGTATCAAAAAAATGCAGTAACTCAGTTTTTGATACCAAAATAATCAAAGTGAGGATTTGTGCAAAGATTCAATTGATTTTTCAAAGCTAATAAGAGTATTGTCATTTTAAAGCAGCCTAAAGACTTGGTTATCAAAAAAAAAAAAAAAAAAAAAGATAAAGAATTGGTATCAGAATCAGAGTAACAGTACTGATACCAGCATGGAAATCTTTTTTATACAAGCCAAGAACAGAAGTTGAGAGTACAGAAAAGATTCCAGGAAAGTATGTATTACTTGCAAGTTACTTACTTGCTTTAATATCATAAACTGAAATGCTGGATCCTAATATTTCTACAGCAAGCACAGGCTCATTTCAGTGACATGACCACACACTTAAGGAGTGGGGCCCGTGTGTCCGATGAGGAAAGGCCCTAAGTTAAAGTCTGTGATGTGTGTCCTGTGAGAGGAGTGTGTAGGAAGGGACACAATACCAGAGTGGGGTGACTGGGACTCCTTGGAGCTGGCCAGGCCTCTATGGCTGCAAAAGACCTTCACTACGATGGCAACCGGAGGTTCACTGTGTTCCTGAGTGAAAGGACAGCTGGGAGAATTCTCACTGAGCTTAAACAGAAAAGTCTTTGTGGCTCCGGGGACGCAAGCCTGGCTGCAGCTAGTCCCCCCTGTGAAATTGCCCCCACAGCAAAAGCCATTTAATTTAGGGCACGTTTAGTTTGTTGTTAGTTGTTAATGGACCTGTTAATTGAAAATTTCAGGACAATGCAAGTTCTCAGGGTGTTTTTCACTGTGGGGTTCCTCACGTTAGCTGGGGTTTTATGTCCAGGCATGTAACCTCTGGAGTTATTTGCAGATGTGTCCTGACAGGAAGAAAGACAGTGCTTTTGTATGAGTAAACAATTAAGAGGGTCCGGACAGACCACACAGATTTGCATTGTGCTATAATACAACTGTTCAAATATAGATTAATCTAAAGCATTCCCTTCTCCATTCTCTTTTTTCCTCTTAGGCCTCATTCTCCTCTTCTATGCTGCACTTTACATCTTTCTTGCAGCCATGTTTGGTGGCTGTTTGTGTTGCCTCATGTGGTCTATTAGTCCCTACCATCCAACGTTCAATGATAGAGTGATGCCACCAGGTAAATATAACCCCAATTTCTTACCCATCTACCCCTTCCTTCCTATTACCTTGCTGTCCTTCTGTCTGTTGCTCCTATCCGAGTCTCGGCACAGTTGACTGTCTCTGGGTCTCCACTGGCAGGTATGACGATGATTCCACATCTAGAAGGCCATGACATCGCCTTCAATGCCTCTGATCGCAAATCCTGGAAGAAGTACGCAAGGTCGATGGACGAATATCTACGAGGTGAGTCAGAGATCCAGTTGGGTTGTGATTGTCTAAAGTGGGCATGAAAAGGGTTAATCCCCATCGCCACTACCTTTGTCCTTTATTCCATTTGCTTCTTGCAGGAAAGCCTCTTTGTGGGCAGTGCAGCCATTCAATGCTTTTTTTCACAGCCCGCTTTTGTCAAGCTTCCTTAATCAGAGGCCTGAGCCTGGCAGGGCATAGTTGTTACAAGAGTTTATTTATGCCCTCCCTCTCTCATTCCCTCCCCTCTCTCTCTATCTCTCTATCTCCCTCCCTCTTTCTTCCACATACACTTTCCTACATTTTCAGCATATAATGATGGTGCTCAGGAGAGGAAGAATATTCATTGCTCACAGGACAGGTACTTCATGCAGGATGACTTGGAGGAGAGTGCAGAGCGGAAAGCATGTCAGTTTAAGAGGTCTTGGTTGGGGGACTGTTCGGGGCTACAGGACCCCCACTATGGCTATTCTCAGGGAAGGCCATGCATCCTCCTTCGAATGAACCGGGTAAGACAAGTGTTACCCAACATCAGACCTTCTGCATCTGTTAAAAAAAAAAGACTCACATAACAACCAAAGGCAGACACAGGACACTGTAAAGTAAAACAAATCAGAAAAGACACTAACATGAAAACAGTTAAAATGAAATGAATATAGGACATTCATTGCTTTACAGATTGAGGCTCAGTTTTAGTGACATCTTGTGGCCATTTGAGGGAGCACATGAACCCACACAATGATTCCAATCCCTGTCTTGGTTAACATGCTTGGTTCAGCAGAATTGCCACATGGATCATTCTGACACTTAAAAAAATATATTTTTCATGACTCAGAGGTCACATTTTTTCTGTCTTCCAATAGATTCTTGGGTACTTGCCTGGCCAAGGCAAACCTGTAAATGTGACTTGTGGAGTGAAGGTATAGTATTTGTCATCATCCTCTAACTTTATCTCTCCATTAAACATAATCTGTGAAAATGTCAAAATTGAGCAACAGAAATTGGAGTATAAAACAAAACAAAACTGTGACTTCCTCTTTCAGAAAGGACCACCTGAGGCCTTGGGAGAGGTTCAGTTTTTCCCTAAAAGCATTTTTGACCTAAAATACTATCCATACTATGGGAAGCATCGACATGTGAGTGAGAGCATCGTTCCTTGTGGATAACTGCTGTGTACTGCAGCATAGAGATTATCATAAAGTTATATGCGATAATTCCTATGAAGCCTTGATCCTTTGTGTGTCTTCTACTTCTTGCAGGTTAACTACTCATCACCGGTTGTTGCTGTGCGTTTTGCAGGAATTCAGTATGACAGTCACATCCAAATACAATGCAAACTGAATGGCAAAGGCATCATTAATGATTCACCCACTGACCGCTACCTGGGCAGTGTGACCTTCTCCTTGGAGGTTGGAGCGTAGGGCAAATATGTCACCCCAAGCAAGAAAATATATGACAAATTTTATACTGAAACATTATTTTACATTAAATATTTAGATTTCCTTCTCCTCATTTTCACTTGGATATTTACACGCCTTCTGCTGCAAAAGAAAGTTCCTCAAGAATGTTTTTGGAACATTGAATACATATTTCTTTTGTGTTTCATCCCCAGTTGTATCTTTGTGCCTTGAAGAGTGCTACTGATGCCGGCATGTGTGTGCACACACACACACTAGAAAAAGTGCTGAGCACTAGAGTATGTAGAGGGAGTTAAAGTTCAATTCCTGATATGTTGTGATAATTAGTAAGATTAATCAAACTAAATTCACAAAGTAGAAGGCGTCTCTCTTTCACACACTGCCCAATAGTTAGGTTTTCTAGCTATGCAAATCCAATTATTACTTAAAACATTAATAGGCAATTAGTCATACTGTTATGTGTGGTTAGGATTATGGTTTTGTGTGGCACATTTGGTGTGACATCAAAGTGTACTAATTTGTTTTGCATACTTTTCAAGCATGTATATTTTAAGAATTCAAGGATCTATCATGCAAATACTGTCTGAACACAGGACTTGTACTGTACTTACACAGTAAAAAATATATAATAAATTACTGCAAATACATTACTATTTTAATAGAGCAGTTATGGGAAAGCATCACAAGCCACTTCTTGCCTTCTTTTGTATAAAAAAAGCTTTTGAAAATGAAATACTACAGAAAACTGATCAATAAAGAGACATACTGTGAAATAGTTTCTGTGAAAGGTACATGAATATAATTTTTTTTTTAAATTAACTATTTTGTGATAGCATTAATCCTGCCTGAACTGTGCTACTAAAGTTGATGTTCGTGTTGTATTTATTCCTATTGTAGGTCGTACAATAAATACAAAGTTCTGGTCTGTTTTCTTCCCTATGGGGCATGCGGCCTTTAATTATGCTTTAGGTTGTAATGCTGCGTTCGAGTTACCTCGGAACTCGGATTTTTACGACCTCCTACTTGGAAAAATGTGTTGGAAGACATTTGAAGTCGGAGCTCCGACTGGGAAACTCGGACCAGAATTATCTACCCCGACTTCACGCGTATGACGTCATTCAACATGGCAGCGCCCGTGGAAGCGAGCTTTGTGAATGTTACATAATCAGCTAACAGCCGAACAAAGCATTTTTTCATGTGTGACAATGAAATAAAAAGGTCAAAATATATCACCAAGTTTACTATAGTTTATAATCACTGTTTGCCATTGATACGTAAGTGTAAATAATTTCAGAACATTAACTTCTCTGCACCTATCCAATTCCGAGGTAACTGGAACGCAGCATCAGCCAACGTGATCCACTTCATTACCTCAGTTGAGGAGGTTATGCTGCGTTCGAGCGACCTCGGAAGTCGGATTTTTCCCAGTAGGAAGTTCCAACTTCCGACCTCAAACTGCTCCAGCCAAATGTAAACAAAAAAGCATGGCTGAACATCAATAAATACTGTAAGATTAAATAAACTTAGTAATAAATGCTAACTAAAGTAAAGCTAGATTACAGGACTGTTGTGTTTTACAATATTAATCACAGTGGATATTAAACATTTGTGCAGATAAGTAATATTCTGAACTTACACTGACATATCAATAGCAAACAATTATACACTGTAGCTAGTTAACTTGGCGATATATTTTGACCTTTTTTTATTTCAATGTCACGTAAGAAACAACAATTTATTCGCCTGTTAGCTGATCATTTCCATGAATAAAGCTCGCGAAGTCAGGGTACATATTTTTGGTCCGAGTTTCCCATTTGGAGCTCCGACTTCAAGTACCGTTCCAAGACATTTTTCCAAGTAGGAAGTCAGAAAAATACGAGTTCCGAGGTCTGTCTAACGCAGCATTATGTTTTCGCTGTCCATCCGCTGGTTTGTGTATTGGCTTGTTTTAGCAGATTACTCAAAACGTCCTAAACCAATTATTTACAAAACTTGTTGGAAGAGTATGGCCCAGATAGAACCAGTTTAGGTTTGATGTTGATCCGGATCCAGGAATTAAAAAAAAAAAATTCTTTAAGATTGGGAGATTCCATTTTTCTCATTAATTTATCAATTTCTTTAAAAGTAATGTACCAATCTCAATGAAAAAAAGGCATATTTATATTATGATACACTATTAATAGGTGCAGTTTGGTCCATATCTCGATTTGTGCGTTTTAGTTTGTCTCCTGTTTTGTTTTTTGTCACTTTTTGGCAAGCTGTGTCACGCTCAG
>VXCM01007332.1:0-26060 GCA_014773175.1 Lucifuga dentata
CAGGCAGGCAGACAGACAGGCAGGCAGACAGGCAGTTAATTTAATTTGAATGACCAGGCTGTCATCAGAATCAGTTCAACACCTACACACTGTCGCGCACACGCACGCACGCACACACACACACGCACACGCACACACACACGCACACACACACGCACACGCATGCACACACGTGCACGCACACACACACACACACACACACACACACACATATATAACGAGCGAATGATCAGACCGTGTTTCAGAATCTCTGGGTGTTGCTGGTCCAGGCCTGACAGGCCCGAGGCAACTTTAAAGGGACAGTACGTAAAACAGCCTGTTTTCACTCAGTGTGCATGGCGTGCAGCAGCAGAAAGATCAATGTGTCTTTGCACGTGAAGGCATTGCAGAGCGACATGAAAACAGAAAAACATGTCTACATGTCTGAGTGGTTCATCTTCTGCATGTTGGACCTTCAGAGGTAAAAACCAACATGGATCCATGAGCATGATGATGTCATGTATGTGCTAAAAACCTATTTTCTGACAGGAAGTGAGCATGAGTGTGTGAAATCCCCCATGTGACAAAAGAGAGGCACACTTATGATAATGTGGGACACACAGCCTCAGGACACACACACACACACACACACACACACACACACACACACACACACACACACACACACAGCACTGAGCCTCAGGCCGTAGTCAATCTGTGTTTCACAGACTTCAGCATCAAAGTGTGTAAAGCAGCTTTTAACAGCTGAGGAAGGAAACAGAAAACAGTATGAGCAAAGAACGACGGGAGAAAACTACCAAAATAAAGTGACCGCTAACAGGAAGTGGGACGAATAATCAGGCTCATGTGAAAGTCACTTAACATTAGCGGAGCTTCTGAAGCATTTCTTTGCTCAGTCTGACTCTGTTATTTTGTGCAGATAACAAATTAAATCTTGATATTCTTACTGGTTTTGTTTTTTCCTGTTGGTCAGAAAACCCAGGCTGCTGGGAAATTATTCATCATGTCACAACAACTGCCTGAGTAATTGTTGACATATGTCATATTTAATTATTCATATGAATCTGCTAGCAGTGCAGCAGCTTTAGGACCTAAATAATTTAAATCGTGAGGAATATATCAAAGTTTTCAGAAAAATTCAGGATTTGCAGTCATTACAATTTTACTTTACATTTTTCCATTTACAAGCAAACTGAACAATATGGCAACTTCTTCAGCGCAGCATAAACATACGCTAACTAATAATCCAAAGACAGATATTTTATTGTGTTAACAATGACGTGCATACATTCTAAAAGTATAAATATGACATATGAACTGGAATGTCTGTTTCAGAAGCTTTGAATCAGAATGAATTCCTGCAGAGAAAAGGAGAGGAAAAGCAGAAATCCTTTCCTTCAGTCCTTATCTGTGTTTTTTTTAAAAATTATTTTTCTTCTTCTTCTGGTGTTTAATGTTGGTGAAACAGGAAGTGAAAACGTATTCTGCTGTTGCATGTATGGATTTCTGTAAGCTATAAACAGACAGAAGACAGAGAGGGACTGACCTGTGGTCTGATCCTCATCATGTCTGCATGGCTCCAGGCCAGAAGGTCAGGAGGTCAGAAAGGTCAGCCCTGTGGTTTATTTAGAAATCCTGACGTTTGTTTTATTGGTTTTAGAGCTGCTGTTCTCATTCTACGTCCTGGAACAGGAAAACCGTGTTAGTCCAAGAGGGGATAATGCTCGCTCGCTCTCTCTCTCTCTCTCTCTCTCTCTCTCTGTCTATTTCTTTTGTTAGTCTCTCTCTCTCTCTCTCTCTCTCTCTATTTCTGTTGTTACTCTCTCTCTCTCTCTCTCTCTGGTCTGTCTGTTGGCACATACAGCCCCCACCCCCCAACACACACACACACACACACACACGTACGTCAGATTAAAAGCATCCTGACCAAAGTTATAACAACCTTCTCCTTTGGATTTAAATGGCCTCTGCACTTCACACACACACGCACGCACGCACGCACACACACACACACACACACACACACACACACACACACACACGGAGCTCACTGCTATTGGCTAAGAGTAGGACAGTCAGCTGTCAATCAACTGGACAGAGCCCCGCCCACCGAAGCCGCAGCGCCGCGAGCTTCCCGCCGTCAGTCAGCGCGAGGAGCAGAGCGCCAAAGCTGCAGGTAAGGAGCGCCATTTCTGTTGTACACGGAAAAAACACGGATAAAAAACTGTCAGGTTTTATCCTGTCAGCGGAAACTTTAACGTCTGTACGACGCTTCATAGAGACGTTATGACGTTTGTTTTGTTGCTTTTAGAGAGATTCTAAAATCCCTTCAGGTCATTAACATGCTGTCAGACATGTTAACATGTTAAACATGCTGTCAGACATGTTAAAATAAGAACAGAAAGTCTGAGAGATGAATCTTTAATTCTGTTGAAGCTTCAGTTTCAAAGCTTCATTCATAAAACGTATTAAAGCTAATAAATGTATTTTCTCTCTTCATGCCAGACATGAACTCTGCCTCTATTCTGTCTTTGTTTTCTTTCAAACTTTTATTAAAATCACTAAAATAAAAATTATAAATAACTTGTTGGAGATTTTAGTCATCTTTAATTAAGGTATGAATACTACATTTCATTTGTTCGTTTATTAATTAGAGACAAATACCCATTGATCAACAGTATAAACAAAAACTAAGTCAGTTTGAAATTTAGCAACATGTTAAAAGGAAGCTTAAATATCATATTTAAAATTAACTACAGAGAGCCATGAAATAAGTCAACAGAACAGAAATAAAATAATTTCTTATAAGGAGCTATATATATCTGTTAAAAGTCAATAAGAAAGATAAAAAGTGTGTGTGTGTGTATTGGTATACAGCGCTGGATAAAAGTACTGCACCTGTATTTTTGTGTAAACTTTACCAAAGTACCACTAAAACACAACAAGATTCATTTATTAGTGTTTTATTAGTAGCTGAATATTCATGCTGAATATTCAGCATATTCAACTATCCTTTAAAATAAATTTAGATTTCAGAGTAGTACTATGACAACAATATTTCTACATGTCAGTGAAAACAGGTGAAAACCATTTGACCTTTGACCCTACCTCAAAGAAGATGTTTTAACTTCCTGTGTGATCTCTGCTAATAATATTGGTATTCTTCTTCAAATCTTAACAACATGTCTAAAGTGTCTTCCTACTTAAACTATGAACAACTACTGGCTTTTTTTTTTTTTTTTTTNTTTTTTTTTTTTTTTTTTTAGTTTTTTCATATGTTGTTGTGTTTGGAGTGGTATTTTAACATAGAGTATACTGTATGTGTAGCATGTATGTATGTAGCATAGCACATAAGCAAAAACATGGTCAACAGCAAGCAGCATCACATATTAGAAATATTGTTGATGTATTTGTTCTTTAGCAGAAATGAAAGAAGGGATGGACCTCCAATGACTATTATCTTGTAATTTCCATAATAATGTACTTTTTGTTTACTTGGACTCTGTTTCACCGTGCAGTGAAAAACGTGAGTTTATTGAGTTTTTACATTTTTGATAACGTAGGATTTCTTGCACCTTTATCAGCTCCTACATTTAAGGTATCTGAAAATGCATTTGGTTTACTTGTTCATATGTTTTTTTTTTTTGTTTGTTTTTTTCAGTCAAAAAAATCAATTTTCGTTGTTCCTGCAAAACATGCAAAATGTTTTTCATTATATGGTGACAAGTCAGACAGTGAATACTCCGTAAAATATGAAATGGGTTTCCTGGAGGTTTATTTGCTAATAGATGGAGTTTTGGCTAAATTAAGCAGCATGTGCTGTAATAAAGAATAATATAACATGAAACTGTTTTCCACAGCATGAGCAGTAATGTAAGACATACATGTAAAGATGCTGCTCAGAACACGTGTAGCTGGCAGCAGATGGTTGACAGATTAACTTCCTCATGAGCAGATTAGCTCCATTTACTGAAGCTTTCATTCCGCTATGAGAGGAAATCAGCAGGCAGTGTTTTCTGGGAGATGCCCTGAATGTCTGGGCTCAGTTAAGCCCTGCGCTGTGTCTGACAGGCTCAGCAGTGGTTTTGTTTGAAGGAGTTAGGGCAGAATAACACGTAGCCTGTCTGCTCAGCGTGGAGTTAATCCCACAACACTTCCTCCTGGATGACCTCAGGCAGTGGGTCAGAGGGACACTGGGCCCGTTTGTTTGTTAGGCATCTTTTATATTCCTGCTGACCTCACATGGAAGGGACTTAGAATATTTTGGTTAAAAAAAAAAATGCAAATAAGCAAAATTATAAAAGCTTCACAAATACCAGAGAATGGTGCCCTGCCTTGCTCCGCCCACTTTGGGTTTTGACCCAGACTCATACAAATGATGCTCTGGAAATAGAGGCAGTAAATGTGTGTTTCTAAGAATATCCTCCACCCCGTTATAACACGTCTGAACCCACTCATGACACTCCTGACCTACATCTATATTAACACACAGCCAACTCCACCGTCACAGCGCTGCATGTCACGGAGCGATATCGCCAACATAATATCATAGATCTGAAGCTATTCTCACATAAACAATATTCAAGATGATATGAGAATATAACACTGAAAAATGTTGTCATGGTGATTTTAGAAGTAACTAATACTACAAACTGTACCAACATGAGTAAAAATGAATCAGAGTAAAAGTAGAAATAAGTAAAACCTGTAATATTTTAGCTTATAAAACTAAAGATAAGTGTATACACAAGCACACACACACACACAACTCAGTTGAAGTGAGTATCGCAGCTAAGCTAACACTGGGAAAATATTTTAACTGAAATTTTTTTGTCAGAATGTTGGGTGAAGCTTTTTTAAAACTTGGACTGGCATCATGTCTTCATGAGACAAAAAGTCTCACTAATTTCACTCCACCGTTAGCTTGTTCTGTCACAGGAAGTACCGCTAGCTAACGCTCCAGCTATGCNAATTTCACTCCACCGTTAGCTTGTTCTGTCACAGGAAGTACCGCTAGCTAACGCTCCAGCTATGCTAGACTGAGTCAGCATCACTTCCTGTTTGTTCTAATCATCTGATTGGCTCTCCTCCTCGTGACTTTCTTGGTATTCACCAGGTGTTTCTGCTTCAGGTGGAGAAACTTATTTGTTGTGTTTCCACCTTTAGCTGTTAGCCAGTAGCTTGTAGCTGTTAGCCTGTTAGCTGAAGCATTTCAGACAACAGGAAATAATTCATCACTGAGCTGCTACTTTCAGACATCTTTAGTTCTTCTTGTTGCACATTAAGAAAATGCACCAACCCCTCATCATGCTGCAATACTGCAGTATGGTAATAAGATAAATTAGTAGCAGAAAAATGTGTTTATGACGGTTTATCATGAGCGATATGATATGACAGAGCCCTACAGGACAGATGAACTCAGCCTGATCAGACATTCAACACGTCAGCAGAAACATTAAGGCTATAAAAAGATGCAACACTGCTGCCAGAATGACTAAGCTGTGATTTGATTGGTCAGTCAGACTCATGTCTTGTTCTGATGACTTCACTCTGTCTGCAGCATGGAGGAGTCTGAGCTGCTGAAGGAGCGTCTGCAGGCCATCACGGTAAAACTTCATGCTGCACAAAGCTCATCAGCCTAAACCTCGTTTGTTTTGAGAATGATGAGTTTAGAGACTTTCTTAGCTACACGCGTGTTGCTCTGTATGTATAAATGTAGCCGACCTCCTCCTTCTCTGTAACAGGAGAAGCATCGCATTCAGGAGGACATCAGGCAGAAGAAGCAGGAACTGGACCGAGAGAAGCTCAAACTACAGCATCTAAAGGTTCATTACACCATTTATTATTTTACCTGTGCTGCCACGTTTCTGCTCCGTTTAATCAGCAGGATATCTTTCATTGGTTTCAATTCATTCCAGTACGACATAAAAACGTGTAGAAACAGGAAAAGTACTTGATTACAGCGAACACGACGACTATTACATTTTTGTCAAAGTTATTATGTTTATTTACCAAAAAATTAAAATGACCGTGCTCTCTGCAATAATGCTAAAGTGTTAGCAGGCGAAACGTTGAGTTTTAACACCAAAATCTGATTTTAAAGATTAGGAGATTTGGAAAATAACAGAAAAACTAAAATATGCCTTTATGTTTTGGAAAACAGTTGTATAATTTAGCATGTGCTGAAACATGCTAAATTAGTGGAATGCTCCTTTAATCCTGTGAGTGTGTTGGTGTGAACAGAAAAAGGCTCTGAGGGAGCGCTGGCTGCTGCAGGACTCTGTTACCCACAATGCAACACTGCAACACAGCCTTCAGTCTGACCAGCAGCAGACCAGAGCCCTGCAGCTCAGCATCCACAGGTACTACACACACACACACACACACATATACACACACACACACACACACACACACATACGCACATACACACACACATACACACACACACACACACATACACACACATATACACATACACACACATACACATACACACACACACACACACACACACACACACACACACACGTATGACCTCTTTGTAACCCCTGGAAATATTTATCACATTATGATGATTTAAGATAAAAAATTTAAAAAAATAAAATAAAAACAAGTTGACTTGCATTCTGACCAATTAGGATAGAGAAGGATGTGGAGTCTCTGGAGAGGGAGGAGTCTGTGGTTTCTACCAATGAGAGCTTCATCCTGGACAGACTGAAGGTTGTGGAGAAACGTCCAGAGGAAATTATCAAGGTACACACACACACACACACACACACACACACACACACTTAACTGTATTGTATGTGCTTCCGTGACGTTCCGTGTTCATGACGTTCCGTGACGGTGTTGCAGGTGGCTCAGGACGGCTTCGTTCCTGGTAAGTGGGCGTGTTTATGACCAGCTGACAGCTTCCTGTCTGATGCGTAACAAGGTGCTGCTTCCTGTTCTCAGAGCCTTTAAAGGTCGCCACGCTGATGCCCAACGTCCCACAATGCCTCTCTTTACACGCCAACAAACACCCACAACCCCCATCCAGAAAGAGTAAGACACACACACACACACACACACTCCTGGCCTTTACGCTCAGGTGTCACATGGTCCGTGCTGTGATGCAGGAAGTTTTCCTCACAGCAGCAGATTTGAGACATAAAGACTGAACAGCGTTGTCATGGTGATTTTAGAAGTATCCTGTAAACTCCAGTATAAGCCGAGTTTTTATTACCAGACTTCACAAAGCAAATCACCAGAAGGAAATTTCCAGCAAATAATCAGACCTTAGAATGAGATATTTCCTGACTAAACATCTTATCAGCACATTTTGCAGCGGCCAGTAAGCTCTGCTGTGATTGGTCAGTTATGGTAATCAGCTGCTGAAATAAATATCATGTTTACCAGTACGTGGATTATTTTCAGAAAATCACACGAAAACTATGACAATACCCAGAAAAACAGGTAATTTACTAAATAAACTGATGGAACAACATCAGGGGGTCGGCTTATATACAGGTTTATACAGTAAATAATACTACAAACTGTACCAACATGAGTAAACATGAATCAGAGTAAAAGTAGAAACAGTAAAAGTAGAAATAATAAATGCTGTAATATTTTAGCTTGTAAACAGTAGCTCAGATTAGCTTTAGCTGCTCGTCTTCAGTCGTTATAAAACATCAATAAAATGGCTGATGATGTCATCAGATCTGATCTTTGGCAGGTTATGATTTTCCCTCCACAGCTAAATAGCTTGTATGACATTAAACTTAAAGGACCATACCAGTAATTTTGCATGTTTAAGCCCAATAAATACTACCTGTAATGTAACACGTAACCTAATACAGGTAGTATTTATTGGAGTTTAGCATGCAAAATCATCGGTATGGTCCTTTAAGGAAGACGGAGGTGAGTAAAGGAGTGTGGACAGGTGATGTAGGGACTATACTTCCTGTAGAAGTGTAATTGTGTTTTGGTGTTTCTCAGCTCTGTTTGCGTTGGAGATCAGCGTGAGCCGGAACCCGCTGACCGGCGAGCAGACGGTGGTCTCCGCCGCGCCGCTGCCCCCTCAGCACCAACACACCGGGGTCAAAGTTTACGACGACGGCAGGAAGTGTGTTTATGCACTGAAGTCACAAGAGGTATTAGAATCTACTTTAAAGGACTTTACTGGTGATTTTGCACGTTTGAGCCTAGTAAATACCCGTGTACACATTACGTTACTAACAACTGTTCACTAAAACATAAAACCATATTTTAACTTTCCTGTTACTTTGACAAATCCCCTCATCTTTAAATTAAAATGTTCAGCACACACCTTAAAATTCAGTGTTTCACCTGCTAACGTGTGCGTCCGCATGTAGAAGACAGGTTTCTTTTTATTTGTTGGTAAAAGTCATCTTCTCCTGGGACTATCAATCAGCTAAATAAAGTTACTTCAAAAAAATTTAAGACATCTTGTTCTCTGTGATGATTATTTATCTCAGCATGTTTCACGTCTCTACAAGTTCATTTTTATGTCGTACTGGAATGAACTGAAACCTACAGCAGTCTGGAAGGTAGGAAAAACAATTCAAATATTTACCGTTTCAATAGTATGTTTTGGAAAATGGTTGTCGGTAACGTGTCGTGTGTGAGGATCAAGCTACAGTCATTTAATAACAGCGTTAGCGACATTTAGCAGCTAAAGCCGCTCACCTGTTTCTGTTTCACTGCTTCTTCTATCATTTTGCCAGTAACTTCTTATTTCCTGCCTTAGGGGTCACATGATCAGGGCCGTGCATCCGAGCTGTCATCCAATGAGGTGGAACAGCTGCTAAGAAGTGCAACAGAGCATTGCAGAGTAAAGCAGCAAACCCACAGCAGAAGGGAGGTCCAGGATGAAAGGAACCATGGAGAAAGGCGTTCCGGTCATCCTCTCAGACTCAGCGCGGCAGAGGAACGCCACCGCCGCCATGCTGACTCCCAGAGGAAACACCAGGAGGAGGAGCAAACTTATTACAATCACCAAAGAAACCACCAGAGTCACCACGTCAGAAACCACAAGAGGGAGGAGCACGGTAACGACCACGCCAACGGAACCATCAGCATGAAAGGAATGAGAGCCAATGGCTGCCCTCCTCCCAGATCATATGACCAGGAAGTAGTATCAGCCTGCCAACCAGAACTCTGCTACACTCCAGCCAATGATATTCCTCTGAGTGACTACATCAGCGTGGAGGAGGAAGAATGCTATAGCTACGCCTGCAGGAACAGAGAGAGCAATGACAGCCAATCAAATCCTCTGTTTAGTGGCTCTGCCCAGGCTGGCAGAATGCCCTCCCCCATCTATAGTGATGACACCCCATACACCATCCTCAACACTATGGAAACCACTGAGCCAATCACAGCCATCTTCATGGGCTTCCAGACCACCCAGGATGAAAGTGGGCGGGGCCAGGAGTACGAAGGCTGCCTCAGGGCGGAGCTCGTCATCATTGATGACAATGATGTCAACAGTGATGACAACAGGTTGAATGAGAAGAACGGCCACACCCAGCTCAGTTGTAACCATGGTTACCCAGCAGGTAATTTGGCCAATGGGAAGGCAGGACGTGGAGAAGCAGGACGGACAGAGAGTTGCGAGTTCCCAGGTATCGCAAAGATCCGGAAAAAAACTAAACTGTGCTGCACTATCTGCTAACTGATGTTCGTCCAACATTAAAGGAGCATACCGGTGATTTTCCATGTTTGCACCAAATATATACAACCTGCATACATGTTACATTACTGCCAACCATTTTCCAAAACATCTTACCGGAGCAGCAAATATTAGAATTGTTCTTCCTACCTTCCAGATGCCATTGCTTTCCCTTCATCCCAGTACGACATAAAGTATGTGCTGAGATAAATGATTCATCACAGTGAATTAAATGTCTGGAAATAAATGTATGTGTCCGCCAGGGAATATAGTCCCACGGCTTTTCAGAAGAACGATGACGTTAGAAAGAGTGAGCTTTAAGGTGTATCACCTGAACGCTGATTTAAAAACAGTAGAGGATTTAGCAGAGTCAAAGGAAAACTAAAATACAGTCGTGTTTTGGAAAATGGTTGGCATTAATGTAACATTTTATCAAGCACAAACATGTAAAAAAGAAACACCGCTATGGTTCTTTAATCAAATAACAAAGAACATGAACGGGATCAGCCTGCTAACATCTGACTACGGAAAGTTACCTGATGCTGTTTGAAGTTCAGGTGTTTTTTGGCTGGTTTGGTCAGAATGTTCAGTCTGCAGATAAACTCTGAGCTTTGCAGTATGAATCACGCTGTGTGTGTGTGTGTGTGTGTGTGTGTAATTGCTCTATCGTGGCTGTAGGAGAGAATCACTGCNCTGTGTGTGTGTGTGTGTGTGTGTGTGTGTGTGTAATTGCTCTATCGTGGCTGTAGGAGAGAATCACTGCATGTTACATAAACACAAACTATCAGGACGTTATGTTATTCACACATGATAATCTTCAAACTTGAAAATTAGATGTGACATAAAAACCATATTAATTTCTGCATGCTGTTTTTTTATGAATCACTTCCTGACATGTAAATAACAACATACAGTAGTAACACCTCTTTAAACATTAAAAGATGGCGGTAACAGACGTGTGGCTGCATCATGATATTTGACGTCAGAGTCTGGCAGTGTGTTTTATGGATTACCTCTGTAATGTGTGTGTGTGTGTGTGTGTTCCAGATGAGGACTGAGGAGGAGGGGGGTCCGTCCATCTCACCTGCAGATGAAGCAGCTACTGCAGCCATAAATTCAAAGGTCATGTGGGACTCTTCCTGGGCGTGTCTGACCTGGAGATGACTGACGTGTCCACAGCTTCCTGTCTGGACCTGGACCTCTGGACACGCTGTCCGTGTCTCTGTAGGACTCGTCCAGAGACGCTGATTGTCTGTGAAAGATAAAAAGTTTCTTCACGGGTTAAAAAGCCGCTTTGTGACATCATAAGTCAACACGGAACGACGCTTTAAAACACACGTGTTATTCTGAGGTCAGTAAATAAAAAACAACTCTGGGCTGCCTGTAATAACATCATACATGATCCCTCACACATGCTCATACTAATGACGCCTGTCATGAATTAAATCGTGACGTGATTAATTTGATGACAGATGATGGAGTTTGTTGTTTTTAATTAGTTTTTACTCCTACAGGTCTGTTACAGAAAACAGGAAGTGACACGTGACGATAAACAGGCCGACATTCATTAAAGCAAAATAATACTGGATTATAAATAAAATAATACTGGATTATAAGTAAAATACTGGATTATAAAGAAAAACTACAATCAGACTAATAACAGTTTAGATCTTTCTATTGTTTGTCTCCACATGTTGATGCCTCATAGTTTAGATGAAAATGATTATTTTTAGCCTCTAATTTATTCACTGTATTTTATACCTGCAGTATAATACAATAATATATACATGCAAATACATGGTTTGTTTTGGAAATCTGTAAAAATCCAAAGAAGCAGGAAAGGCTGCCGTCATTAAAGAGAAGAAAAAGATTAAAACATTTTAGGATTTGTTTGTTAGAAAGTTAAATTGTTATTATCACTGAATCACTTTATGGGGTTGAATATTTTGTTCTTAAAAAAAAAAGGAAATAACGACTAAAAATTGTTAATTTATCACAAAATCAGGACTGGAGTGACAATAGTGGGAAAAAAATCACAATTTAATTTAATAATGTTTAAATTATTTTTGCTGAATTTGTAAAAAAAAAAAAAAAATGTCTTCTGTTAAATCAATGAAAAAGATTTGCTGCATGTTGTGGCGTCACAAAAAGCATTTACAGTCAGATTAATAACTGAAATGTCTGAAGTTTTAGTGTCAGACATTAAACATCATTTCTGCCACTAGATGGCAGCAAATGACAGATTCTCCTTCGCTGCTGCTGCATTTTGCTGAATTTTTTCAAAGCTTTTATTCTGTTTCTGCTCAATTATTGTTATTGTTCCAAAATCAGAAGTTTGAGTTTGTGATGAATATTTTTCCTAAGAAAGTGTTAATTCATTTATTATAAACACCAAAACCAGTTAAAATTAGAAAAAGGCTAGAATGAATGAATGAATGAATGAATGCATTTTCCATGTGACAGATAGATAATAAACTTTATTAAAGATGTCTGTTTAATGTATAATCATAAATAGAAGCAGGATAAGGAGGACGGGGAGGAGAAGCTGAGCTGTGTGTGTGTGTGTGTGTGTGTGTGTTCATTCATACATGTAGCGTGACACACTACCACACATCTCCTCTGTCATCATTGAAAACACAACAGAAATCACATTCATGTATGTGGGTTGTCGGGTTCAAACAAATAAAATCAGTGGTATGGCCCTTTAAGACTCTGTTCTTCATGGCAGCTATTAGGAGTCTGATTCAGTCCGTCCCAGAAGCCCGTGAGACGTCACTACTCCTAATGTTTAAATATTTATATATCAAATATATCTACAGACGGCTTCACTTCCTGTTTGCGAGCTGCAAACTTTAAACGTTTTTACAGCATCAGAAAAAAAACATAATGAGCTGAAAGTGCAAATACGCTGCCGCCAGGATTCCACTCGCTATTATTAATCACCTGTTATTACTATTAATCACCTGTTATTAATCACTTGCTATTATTAATCACCTGTTATTACTATTAATCACTTGCTATTATTAATCACCTATTATTACTATTAATCACCTGTTATTACTATTAATCAGCTGTTATTATTAATCACTATTATTAATCACCTGTTATTACTATTAATCACCTGTTATTATTAATCACCTGTTATTACTATTAATCACCTGTTATTATTCCACCACATGAGTTTAAAAGCTCTGGTTTCTGAGCTGACCTGAATGCACCTTTACTGCATCAGTTTGTAACTGAGACGAGTCTCACACACACACACACACACACACAGCTCATCATTTAAAGGGTCGTATCAACACAATATAAACTTTTCTCACAAATAAAACCTTTCTGCATTTATAAGTTCACGATTTCTCGCAGCTCATTGCTGAATTAATAAATATACGCAGTAAAAATACGACAATAAATCTCTGTTTGGTAATGAAGACAAATATATAAAATCTCTACCAGATTATAGCAGCTAATATCTTTTATAAGTGTGCAGGTTTGTTACGGAATCTGATTTAATCTGATGGAGTCTGAGCCAGTCTATCAAACCTAAAAAGTTTTTTTTTTTTGAGTGAAGCAGCGTCACCATGGAAACGCAGCGTTAAACATGAGCTCATTTTACTTCCTGTTCTCTCATCATCAGATGAGCCTGAAAATGAAGACACTAATTTTCTAGTAAATCATCCAACACGCCATCCGTTATTAATGGCATCCGTTATTAACAGTATCTGTTATTATGATGCTGAAGTTATTTCACTTAGCAATGACTTGTGCACTACTGCCCACAGTTCTGCCTGTAAGGCTGCTTCATGCTGAACATGGGTGGATGCAACAGCAGGCGTGTGGAAAATATGACGTCATTTTGGCAGCTGAGGGTGGATTGCGAGGTCGCAACTCAACCGACAGTTGAAACAAAGCAGATGCAGTTTCAAATGGCCAAGCGGCGATGTGCGGAGGAAGAGGAAGCAACGCTCAGAGGAAGAATCAAAAGATTCCTGCAGGCGAGAATCCCAGTCTGGAGTCTGAGAACAGCACATGGAAAAATACACGAAAGAGGAGCAAACCAGGAAGTGGGCGGAGCTAAAGAGCCTCCATTACTGCAGTGGTTGTCCTACGCAAACAGAGAAAATGTTCTGCAATCAAAGTCATCATGAAAGCGTCAGAAAACGTGGACGGTCTGTTCAGAGTCGTCCGCACGGCGTCCGCCAGCCCGAAAATCCACAGCCACTCTCTCTCTTATTGCAAAATGAGCTAATTATTTGACACATGCAGCCACAGAACATTAAAGTGTTGCCAGATATGAAATCACACACTCATATTAAACTCTGTCAAACATAATAATAATAAGAATAAGAATAATAATAATAAATTCCTGTCTCTAAGCTTTGAGAATCACTGTGTCACATAAATATGAATAAACGGCAGGAAATCATCTGCATTTGAATCTGAAACATTTAGAAAGCAAAGTGCTGCAAATATTAAATATTAAAGATTAAAGGAGATTACAACATGTCTTTGTTAAAGGACCATACCAGTGCATGTTTTGCATGTTTGAGCCCAATAAACACAACCTGCATACATGTTACGTGACTGACAACCATTTTCAAAATATTAAACCATATTTTATATTTAGCGTTATTTCTTCAAATCTCCTAAGTTTTCAAAATAAAATGTTCAGGTGATACAAACACCTTAAAATTCAATGTTTCACCTGCTGACAGGTGTGTAAAACATGGTCATTTTAATTTCTTAGTAAAAGTCGTCTTCTGCTGGAACTACTTTTCCTGGCGGAGACACGTTTTCTTCCGTGTTGGATCGGTTAAATAAAGTTACTCTGAAAAAAATATTGAATAGATGTTTTGTTCTGTAATGATTATTTATCTCAGCACGTTTAAAGCCTCTAAAGTGGTTTTTATGTCGTACTGGAATGAACTGAAATCAAGGGCAGTCTGGAAGGTAGGAAAAACAATTCTAATATTTGCTGCTAAAGTAGGATGCTTTGGTAATACCTGGCTGCAACGTAACGTGTATGCAGGTTATATTTATTGGGCTCAAACATGCAAAACCACTGGTATGCTCCTTTAATCTATAAAATGAGGCACATTTACAGGAAAACACAGGCAAACAGAATATTTTGTCCGTATCAGGGGTCAAAGGTCAGAGTTAGTGCTGATTATATAAATAAAGGTCAACAGAGGTCAGGAAACATTCAGATTTAAGTTTAAATAAAAAAAAAAAAAGATAAGCCTTCAGACTTTATCAAACTTCTTCTGACGTTCCAGCACAAAACAGGCTGCCGACCCATTCAGGGCCCCAACCCACAGTTTGAGCAACGCTGCATCAGACACCGGCTGCTGGAGGATCATAGGAGTTTTCAGGAAGGAAGGAAGAGTCAAAGGTGTGGATTTCATTCTGGCTTTTCATTGGCTAGTAGTCCAGCACCGTCCTCACTCCTTCTTCTGACTGGCTCGTAAAGACGCCTCCCATCGCTGTGCCATGGCATTCTGTCGCCATGGCAACGAGAACTGGGCAGGCGGGAACTAGAGGGAGGGAAGATTCAGCTAAACCACTGGAACCAGGAGGGATGGATGGATGGATGATGGATGGATGATGGACGGATACAGGAAGTAAATGAACAGAGGATGAGATGATGAAGTCATGAATTTAGTTTGACAGAAATGATGATCAATGAATGAAAAAGTCAAATAATGAACATCTTTTCTTCTTTCTTTAATGAGTTAAAAATGAATCAGCTGATTAATCACATGGTCAAAGTAACGAATGAATGAATAACAGAAATAAACGAGTGTGAGTTTGTTTACTAACCTTGTGGTCACAAGACAAACTGGACCGTTCCATTTTCCGTGTCCTGGAGGGGGAGGAAGGGGAGGAGACACACCTGTCCTCTGGCAGGAAATCAGAGACAGAAGACAAGATCTTACATTTCTTTGACTGAGGCAAAGGTGCAGCATTTCCAGGTAAAGTGTGGGTGGGGCTTAACATACCATTATAACCAATGTTATCATTCAGGCTGGGAGACACCAGCACAGTATCATATCTGTCTCTCCCTTGTCTCCACTCCTCCTCCCTCCTCTTCCTCCACTCCTCCTCCCTCCTCTTCCTCCACTCCTCCTCCCTCTGCCTCTTCCACTCCTCCTCCCTCTGCCTCACCTGCCGGATCTCCTGCTCCACCAGCGATTGGCTGCTGAGGGAGCGCAACTTGAAAAATGGATTGGACGAGAACGTGCTCTCCCGTGTCTCCAGGGACACGGGGGCGGAGCTTAGGCAGAATTCAGAGGTGCTGCGGATGATGAGGTTGGAGGTTTCCACAACGATCACGTTGGTGGAGGGCGTCGCATCGGAGCCTTCCGGCCAATCACAGAGGCTACCGATGGCAGAGGAGAGTAGGCGTGTCCTGGAGGCGGAGTTAGAGGAGTCGGGCTCCAGGATAATGACGTTGTTGGCGGTCATTTCATGGTAAACGGAACGAGGGAGGGGGGAGGAGCAGGAGGGGGGAATGGATAAGGTGGGGGTGCGGCAGGCCGGAGGCCGCAGAGGAGCTCTTCCTGTCCACAGGTCAGCTGACCTAAACACGCAAAACACAAAATCACAGCATGTCAGACACTTATGGCTCATTTTACCTGTTTACAGGTGTAAAAAAAACAAAAAAAAAGATAAACGATCTAACTTTTAAAATATTGATTCTATAATGATATTACATGACATTTTTATTCAGCTTTCATATCCGTGATGTCATCAGCTGATACGTCATCACATGAGACGCGATTAAGCTGAGACGTTATAAACACAAAATCACCAGTCTAGTCCTTTAAATCTCCTGATTTCTCTCAGGTGTGTCAACAAAGACAGCCAAACGCCTAAAATCGCATTTTATTCATGTCAGGAAGAAAGACGCAGCGATTCTTAAATAAGACGCCATCTTCCTCCTGGACGTCCTGCCGCCGCCGCGTTTTAAGGCGTCGTGATAATTCTACACCAGCCTCAAACTGTGTGTGTGTGTGTGTGTGTGTGGGTGTGGGCGTGTGTGTGTGTGTGTGTGTGTGTGTGTGTGGGGGTGTGTGTGGGTGTGTGGGTGTGTGTGGGTGTGTGTGTGTGGGTGGGTGGGTGTGTGGCAGCGGCAGCTACCTGATGATTATTATACAGAGTTAAAGGACCATGCCGGTAGTTTGGCATACCTGTTTGGTTTCTGGCATCATTTTTAAAACAAACTACTGGAGTGTTAAAATTTACAATTGTTTTTCCTACCTTCATTGGTTTTAGTTCATTCCAGTAGCTATAAAATCAAAACATGAAACATATTTGAGATAAATAATCCATGACAGTAAATCTAAAATATTTTATCAAAGTTATTTTATTTAACTGAACTTGAACATGGAGCTACATGAAAAAAACATGGAAGTCTCCTCAGGAAACGGCAGGAGACGACAACTTTTACCCAGAAATTTAAAATGACCCCTAACATACATACATACATACGTATGTATGTATACGTACGTATGTATGTATGCTACATGAGAATGGACATGTCAGCAGGTGAAACGTTGAATTTGAAGTCGTGTGTCACATGAACACGTGACACACACGTGACATTTGAGATTTGGCAAAATCAGTGGTATGGTCCTTTAAGGTGGATGAGTAGCACTGGTAATTTACCTGTTGCGTTCTTACCTGGCCGTGGAGCGGCCCCGTGCGATCATGCCTCGCTCCCTGCGGTGTAGCTCCTCTCTCTCCAGCGTCAGCCGGATCTCCCGCTCCACCGTGCTCTCCTCCTCCGCCACGCCGCGGCACGACGAGTCCTCCAGGCCCGAGTCCTCCGAGTTCGGGGACAGTGTGGAGGACGGCGCGGAGGACAGCGGCGGCTCCTTCGGCTGCTGCTGGAGGACGTCCCTTAGACAGGAAGGGAGCAAAAAGTCAAACACAGCAAAGAGCTCTTCTTCCTGTGGGGGCGGAGCTACGAGCATCTCCTACCTGTGTTTGAGCCGCGGGCTGCGAGCGGGAGGGTACAGGGCAGCGTGGGTGCCATGGAAATGACCCTGACCTCTGAGACCTGGTTGGGGGATGGGCTGACCTTTGACTTCCTCCTCCATCTTTCTCCACTGCTGCCGAGCCAACAGGAAGTCCAGATGCTCAGTGGAAACGTTCTGACTGACATTCTGCTGCTGGATGCTGAAATCTACCGGAACCTACCGGAAAGATCACGGTAAGGACACGAGACCTTAATGTGAGAGGAAACGTTTCACAATCACGGTAAGGACACAGAATCTTAACGTGACAGGAAACAGGAAACGTTTCACACTAAGGACACGGAACTTTAACGTGACAGGAAACGTTTCTGTACATTTCAGCAACAACAGAACGGCGCTGAGCGCTGATCATGTGACAGCAGCCATGTTGTTAATAATCAGATTGTCTTTGTTGAAAAGAAACTGGAGCTCTGCTGCTTCCTGTAAGAGAAGGAGACAGAGGAGACATAGGAGGAGACAGAGGAGGAGACACAGGAGGAGACATAGGAGGTCTTACCCTCCTGTCCGGGTCGGAGGAGCTGGCTGAGGAGCTGAGTGAAGGAGACCTCTGAGGAGGAGGAGGATTTCTCTCAGGCCTCATCTGCTCTTCATCATCCTGCGTGTCCGCTGCAGCCTCCTCTTCCTCCTCTCCGTCACGGATGCCATCTTGAACCCCTGAACCCTCTTCTTCCTGGTTGGCATCGCCATGCGGAGCGAAGGCCGCCCATTGGTCCTCCCCCGCCTCGCTGTCCGAGCACACCACGGCCAGCTCTGCCTGGAGACAGTCGCTAAGGTGACCGTCGCTAAGGTGACCGTCGCTAACGTCATCCCGGTTATTCTGGTCTCGGCTCCAGCCCNGCTAAGGTGACCGTCGCTAAGGTGACCGTCGCTAACGTCGTCCCGGTTATTCTGGTCTCGGCTCCAGCCCTCGCTCAGCATGGCGACGGCTGAAAGCTCAGAGGGATTTGAACCGACGACCTGCTGCTGTCCTGCTGAAAGACACAACGGACTCTGAGAGAGCAGGTCTGAAGGAGAGCAAGAGACGTCCTCCTCCTCCTCTCTGCCTCCATCTTCCTCCTCCTCTCCTCTCTTTGAGTCTCGCGGTTCTTCTCTTTCATTGCTTTTCTTCTCCTCTCTTTCTTCATCACATGCTTTTCCATTTCTTTTTCCTTCCTCTTCCTCCTGCTTGTCTGTGATTGGCTGCTGCGCCCCGTGGACTTCTGGGTAGTGCAGTTCACCTGTGTGCTGGTTGGCTGTGTCGCTTGGTGATGATGAGCCGATCTCCATGGCAACTGGATCCGCTGGCTGTGTAGGAGTAGGAGAGCCGTTGACAGGGTTACCGTCGTCGTGGTTACCGTCGGTTAACTCCGCTGTGGTCCTCCTTAGTCCAGCAGTGGCTCTCTATGATAACACACACACACACACACACACATACGCACGCACCACGCACACACACACACACGCACACACGCACATACGCATGCAAGCACACACGCACACACACATATGCACGCACACGCACATACGCACGCACACACGCACACACAGCTAGTTATAACTATCATTATTGAAGTAAAAGTACATCAGTACTGCAGTAAACTGGAGTATCTAAGAATCAGACGATTTTGTTTGAAAACTTCGTATCGTGACTTTTGTGGATTTTCATGTTTCAGAGTTTAAAAGAAAGAAAGAAAGAAAGAAAGAAAGAAAGAAGAAAGAAGCAAGGAAAGAAAAGTGAAGGAAAAGCAATNAAAGAAAGAAAGAAAGAAAGAAAGAAAGAAGAAAGAAGCAAGGAAAGAAAAGTGAAGGAAAAGCAATTAAAGCAGAAACAAGGAAAGGAAGGAAGGAAGGAAGGACAGAAGCGTATACAGAAAGAAGCATGGAGGGAAGGATGTAAGGAAAGAAGGAAATATTGAGCTTACATAAAGTGCTAGTACTACATTTATGAAGTACTTGAGTTGAAGTACTGAGTTAGTCTGATAAAAACTTTAATTTGCCTCTTCGTGACGTTTGTTTACTTTTCAATAATTTATTGAAGTCGAGGAAATGTGTTATTTATTTATATTAATATATGCTAAACCTCAGAGCAACATAAACATGTATAAATATATATAAATATCATATATAATCATGTATAAATATATATAATGATGATGTATACTCATTATATATAATTATTATACATATTTACTCTGTACTCACTAAACTATGAATACACACACCCAACATATCTACACACTGAACTGTGAATGTACACACACATACTGCACATACGTGTGTGTGTGTGTGTGTCTGTGTGTGTGTGTGTGTGTGTGTGTGTGTGTGTGTGTGTGTCTGTGTGTGTGTGTGTGTGTGTGTGTGTGTGTGTGTCTGTGTGTCAGGCTTTATACATGCTTGAATGGCTAAACTAAAGCCTTCATAGCGTAACCACGGCAACACTGCGTTGGCTGTGAGTAGGTTGGATGATTATTATGGTCTGTTGTTCCAAGCATGTGCTGGTGACAGACTGAAGGCGTTGCCATGGTAACACGTAGTATACTAGATACGGAGGCGTTATTCTAACGAATGAATGATTAAATTCTGTCATCGTTAAATACAGAAATCTGATCACATGACCAACAGAAGTCATCTAAACAATCAGACACCATCAACACAAATGTACTAAACATACTAAACACGCTAAACACACTAAACATGCTAAACACACTAAATATACTAAACATACTAAACACACTAAATATACTAAACATACTAAACACACTAAACATAATGAACACACTACACATACTAAACATACGAAACATAATGAACACACTAAACATACTAAACACACTAAACATAATGAACACACTAAACATAATAAACACACTAAACATACTAAACACACGGAACATACTATACACACTAAACATACTAAATATACTTATCACATGAAACATACTAAACACAATGAACACACTAAACATACTAAACACACTAAACATAATGAACACACTAAACATACTAAACACACGAAACATGCTAAACACACTAAACATGCTAAACACACGAAACACACTAAACATACTAAACATGCTTATCACATGAAACATACTCAACACACGGAACATACTAAACACATGAAACATACTAAACACATGAAACACACTAAACACATGAAACATACTAAACATACTAAGCACACTAAACATACTAAACACACTAAACATATTAAACACACTACAGGTACTAAACATACTAAACACACTAAACATATTAAACACACTGAACACACTAAACATACTAAACACACACTGAATACACTAAACATACTAAACACACTAAACATATTAAGCACACTACACTGTCAATTCATCCTTCCTCTAACTTCACTTAAAGGACCATGCTGGTAATTTAGCATGTTTAAACCCAATAAATACCACCTGCATACATGTTATATTACTGAAAACCATTTTCCAAAACATAAAACCGTGATACACCTAAAATGACATGTTTCACCTGCTAACATGCACATGTGATTGCAGAAGGCATGGCCATTTTTAATTTCTCTGTCAAAGCCATTTTATTCTGGGACTATTTTCCCTGGCGGAGGCATACATGTTCTTCCTTGAAGCTCCGTCTTGGATCAGTTAAATTCAGTAACTTTGACACAAATAATAACAGACGTGTTCTCTGTGATGATTATTTATCTCAGCACGTTTCACGTTGCTATAAGTTTATTTTTATGTCGTACTGGAATGAACTGAAACTGACGACAGTCTGGAAGGTAGGAACAACAATTCTAATATAAAGTAGCATGTTTTGGAAAATAATTGGCTGCGACGTAACATGTATGCAGGTTGTATTTACTGTGCTGAAACATGCTAAATCGCCAGTATGGTCCTTTAAAACTCTACATCCTCTACAGATCACATCAACAGCTAGACACACACACACACACACACACACAGTATCACTTCATCAGTGTGTGTGTGTGTGTGTGTGTGTGTGTGTGTNCACACAGTATCACTTCATCAGTGTGTGTGTGTGTGTGTGTGTGTGTGTGTGTGAGAGAGAGAGGATTAAACAGCAGCTTTAGGCATCACATGTTTTAGCAGAGATGAGTTAGCATGATGCTTCATCAGCTAACATGCTAACCTCCGTTCTACGTTTCTGTCGGTGCTTTGATGGCGCGTCGCGCGTGTTCGCGGTGACCGCCGAACCTTTAACATGCAGCATTAATGAGCGGAACGCGGACGCGCGTGGCGGCAGGTTACCGTAAGCATGTCGTTTTCATGTCGTTAACATGTTGTTGACATGTTGTTAGCATGTGTCATTGATGTTTGTTTACATACCAGCAGCTTCCAGCACAGCAGCCAGAATGAGATCATCTCCAGGCGGCCGCGGCGCGCGCATCCCTCTCCGCCGCTNATACATGATATAATACCTCTCCCTCTTCCTCTCTCTCTCTCTCTCTGCTGCACACGCGTGTGATGCTGAGACTTCCGGTCCTGTTCCGCTCTACATGGACTGAATCATTCCTGTTGGACCGACACGCCTCTCCTTCTCTCTCTCTTTTCTTTCTTCCCTCTTTCATTTTCTGCTTCCCTTCTTCCCTTTCACATTCTTCTTTTTTCACTCGTCTTTTCTCAGCCTCGCTTCATCCAACATACAGACAGCGTGTCCTTATTCTCACCTTTAACACGGACGGACTGCGATGTGTGTGTGTGTGTGAGGACTGCAAAGATTTTAAAATAGACCTTTAAAGATTCAGAGTTGGAGAAAACCACACGTCATCATGTCTGAAGGAAAACTAAAGACAATGTCGTAACAAACATGTATGTTCTAATATTAGCTTTAGCAGAACATTGAAAATGTTCATATTGGCTTTTCCATCAGAACAAATCATTACATGTTCTGTTCTCACCCATAGATTACAGACAAGGTCAAAGAGTCACACACACACACACACACACACACACACACTTCCTGTGTTCCACATTCTNAGATTACAGACAAGGTCAAAGAGTCACACACACACACACACACACACACACACTTCCTGTGTTCCACATTCTCATTGGTCTGAAGGACATAATGACATCATGTCAAACGTTATTTCACACACGACATCATAGCAGGAAAACAACACGACATCATGAAATAATGAAGTTAAGACAAGGATTCCAGAATAATCTGAAACATGCTGTACACGCGTGTAGACGACCACCAACACGAAACATTTACAATAATAAATAAAGAAATCCTGAGTCTCATCCAAAATGAATTTATCATCAGATTTCGTGATTTTAGCTTTTTGAGACATTTTTCCTAAACTTTGTCTGTCGACATACATTTACTCTGCATGTCCTGAAGCCGGTATCTACACGTCATACGTGTTATCCGTGTTTACACACTTTTATCTGAAACATTCTGGACTCAGATTCGGGTTTGTACACAAACACGTTTCTGTTCACCAAAACTCTCCATCAGCCGCCGTGTTTGTCACGTGATCAGCTGACGTGATCAGATCACATCCACATAGGTTGTGAATTCTCCATATTCACAGACCAGCGTGTTTGATTTGTTGTCATGGCTACGTTAATTCTGTAAGTTAACTGTGTATGCTAGCTGCATACATGTACTGCGTGCGGTTACTTCGTACATTTACTGTGTATGTTAACTGCGTGCGTGTACTGCGTGCGTGTACTGCATGCGGTGGTGTGAACTGACACGTTTTATTTCTCTCTCTGAACATCAGACGATAACTTCCTGTTTCTTCTCTCAGACGATGATGAAGTTATGAGTCACGTTTATGCTAATATAATTTGATGTGATTAATAATATTCTGAATGCTCTGAAAACGACCTTTGACCTTTAATTTTACTTTCTGTGCATAACAAACTTACTTTTACATAAGTACATTTACTGTCAAAATAATACTTTGATACTTCAGTAAAAGTATTTCTTTTGAAGGGTAAATGTAACTTTTCTGTACTTTTACTCCTGTATGACGTGTATCTGGCATGTTATTTGTTGTATGTGTGGATGAATTATTAGAGCTTCTAAGTTTTTGCTTTTTTTGGTTTTGAGTTTTTGATTAGAAATTTAAGTTTTTTTTCTGTAGAGCTCCTGAAAAATATTTCAGTTTTTCCACCAGAGGTCAAAGTTCAACAATATAAGCCAGCAGAGCCATGAGGCCAGCGTTCCCCAAAGCCAATGCAGCCAGGAGGAGCGGCTTGATGCAGGATCCCTGAGAAGAAGGACAAGTTTCACCTCGCTGCTTCTCAAACAGCATCCGACTTTATCACAGAGAAGAAGGAAAAATCATCGCTGCATACCAAACCTGCCCTGCTGGGCTCTGATTGGTCAGTAAGAAAGAGCTGTTGGTCATGTGATTCCTGTGCTGCTGGAAAAGAGATAAATGAAAACAAATGATTTTTAACGACATTCGTATTTCTGTCTGAAAGAGTTTCTGTCTATAATCGTCTGCCTTGTTATTTTCATTCGTTAATAGAAATGAACTTACTGCTCAGACACTTTTTCATCAGCTGGCGTTTGTGCATCCAGAACAGGAGCCTGAACAGTACCAGCCAGCCACCGTAGCCAATCAGAATACACGTAGCCTGGGGCTGGGGGAGGAGCAAGGATGATTGACGCATCCCCAGGAACACGACAGCCACTGCAGCCACAGGAAAAACACGACTGAACATGGAATCAGTGTTACAAAACCTAATCATACGTGTCTCCACAGGTCACATGTGGTGTCATGTTGTATTGTGTTGTGTTGTGCTGTGTTGTGTATTGTGTTGTGTTGTATTATGTCGTATGGTATTGTGTTGTGTTGTTTCGTGTTGTATTGTGTTGCATCATGCTGTGTTGTGTATTGTGTTGTGTTATATCATGTTGTGTCGTGCTGTGTTGTGTTGTGTTGTATTGTAATGTATTGTGTTGTGTTGTGTTGTATTGTATTGTGTTGTGTTGTATTGTATTGTATCATGTTGTGTTGTATCATGTCGTGTTGTGTTGTATTGCAATGTATTGTGTTGTGTTGTATCATGTTGTGTCGTGTTGTGTTGTGTTGTGTTGTATTATAATGTATTGTGTTGTGTTGTATTGTATTGTATTGTATTGTATTGTGTTGTGTTGTGTTTTGTTGTATTGTATTGTATAATGTTGTGTCGTGTTGTGTATTGTGTTGTGTTGTATTGTATTGTGTTGTGTTGTGTTGTATTGTATTGTATCATGTTGTGTTGTGTTGTATTGTGTCATGTGGTATTGTGTTGTGTTGTTTTGTATTGTATTGTGTTGTGTCGTGTTGTGTTGTATTGTGTTGTGTTGTATTGTATTGTATTGTGTTGTGTTGTATTGTATTGTGTTGTGTTGTGTTGTATTGTATTGTGTTGTGTTGTATTGTGTCGTGTTGTGTTGTATTGTATTGTGTTGTGTTGTATTGTATTGTATTGTATTGTGTTGTGTTGTATTGTATTGTGTTGTGTTGTGTTGTATTGTATTGTATTGTATTGTGTTGTGTTGTGTTTTGTTGTATTGTATTGTATCATGTTGTGTTGTGTTGTGTATTGTGTTGTATTGTGTTGTGTCGTGTTGTGTTGTATATTGTGTTGTATTGTATTGTAATGTGTTGTATTGTATTGTGTCGTGTTGTGTTGTATTTTGTTGTGTTGTGTTGTGTTGTATTGTGTCGTGTTGTAATGTATTGTGTCGTGTTGTGTTGTATTGTATTGTATTGTGTTGTATTGTATTGTGTCGTGTTGTGTCGTGTTGTATTGTGTTGTGTTGTATTGTGTCGTGTTGTATTGTATTGTGTCGTGTTGTGTTGTATTGTATTGTATTGTATTGTATTTTATTGTGTTGTGTTGTGTATTGTGTTGTGTTGTATTGTATTGTGTCGTGTTGTGTATTGTGTTGTGTTGTGTATTGTGTTGTGTTGTGTTGTATTGTATTGTATCATGTTGTGTTGTGTTGTATTGTGTCATGTAGTATTGTGTTGTGTTGTTTTGTATTGTATTGTGTTGCGTGATGCTGTGTTGTGTATTGTGTTGTGTTGTGTTGTATTGTGTCGTGTTGTGTTGTGTTGTGTATTGTGTTGTATTGTGTTGTGTCGTATATTGTGTTGTATTGTATTGTATTGTGTTGTATTGTATTGTGTCGTGTTGTGTCGTGTTGTGTTNTGTGTCGTGTTGTATTGTGTTGTGTTGTGTTGTATTGTATTGTGTCGTGTTGTGTTGTGTTGTGTTGTATTGTGTTGTGTTGTGTTGTGTTGTATTGTGTCGTGTTGTATTGTATTGTGTTGTGTTGTATTGTATTGTGTCGTGTTGTATTGTATTGTGTCGTGTTGTGTTGTATTGTATTGTATTGTGTTGTGT
>VXCM01007333.1:0-45000 GCA_014773175.1 Lucifuga dentata
CGTAACATGTATGAAAACTGAATATATTAGGCTCAAACATGGAAAATGGGTGGTATGGTCCTTTAACTTCACTTGTTCTTTACCATTAAACCAACTAAAACACCTGGAATGCAACAATTTTGCACCTCGGTGTTCTTGTTATTGAAACGGTTCAATGCCTGCAGCATTTTTTTCAAACTGAGTCGACCCCACGGCCGTGTTCATTTACAACATACGTGTTAGAAAATACCTTAAACTGATGACATGTTGTGAAATTCTGTGGTAGTAGTTTGTGGAAGGCTTGGTAAATAACCCCCTAAGAGTACATTCATGTGACTGAAGCAAAAGGTTGAAATATAAAATTTAACAGATCTGCCCAGCATGCAGACAGTAATCAGACAGTCAGTTTTTCTTGCTTTGTAAGTGTGCATCATCATCATCATCATCATCTGTCATCAGGGGAAGCTTTGGTTTTAAATAAAAATGTCTCCAAACAAGTGCTTCTGTGCTTTGCCTTTGAGCTAAAACTGTGTCCCAGTGTACAAACTAGTAATTATTTTGTTGTGTTATTTTCTAAACGGTTTAAGTGACATGCTGTCCTGCTGCTGCTACGTTCAGCAATATTACACAGAAAAAAGATTAAAAAGAAGTTGGCAAAACAATTACAAATGCAACAAGACTACCAAAACACAGCGAACGTGTCAAAAGCTATTCATTTTTCCACTAAAACACCAGTATTATTGTGTTTTTAATTCATAACTAAGACCTGAAAACAACCAACAGCAGGAACGTGTTATTTCATGTTAGTCTTAGTCTAAATATAAATCTCTCTGTGTCTTTGTTCTTTGCTGTTGTTTACAGTTTCAGAAATGTATAGATTATGGTGTTTTTTTGTTTTTTTTTTAATTTTTTTGTTTTGTTTTGTTTTTTAAATTATGCATTGGCAAGATTAGTAAATACTAGTGCAGTGCCTGTTCAGAATGTGCCGGACTTTATGGTGTGCGCCACAGCCTGCCATAAATGCCCGTGGACTGCAGCATATGGATCGGAGCATATCCTGCTGCGTGAACTACTTTTTACCGGTTTATTTATGTGCCAGAGTTCCTCACAGCAAAAAACACCAAGATTGTTCTGGGTGAAAACTGATTGATTGATGGACTGATTGATTTCTAAGTTTGCTTTTCAATATTCAACATCCACACTTAAACATTGTTTGCTGTATTAAAATAAAACCTGATAGTCGCGTACGTTATGGAATTTGGACACGCTGTTGGTTTGTACTTTACCTGTCATTCTTTGACCTCTCCATGGCGTCCTCGAGGAGTCGGGACGCCATCCTTGCCGCTGAAGGTGTGTGACAGCACGAGTGTGTGGATCTAAAGTGGCCGGCAGCCTTTGTCCCTCAGCACTCAGACTTCCTGATTGCTGTTATTTGGTCCAGCAAGACACCCGCTCGCTGCAATTTACAGGAAGCAGAGGAGAGAAAGAATGAGAGAAAAAGTGAAGGAAGAGAGACGAGTGTGGCAATTTGGAGTAAGCACAAGTGTATGTCTGCGAGAATATGTGTGTAGACAGTTCAAGTAGCAATTTGGAGAAAGCAAGTGTGTGTGTGTGTGTGCATGTGCATGCGTGTGCGTGCGTGTGTGTCGACAGCTCCGGCAGCTTTTCGAGTGGCTACTTTGATGTCTGACCCACTTTGGCTGTTGCTGAGTATAAAGCTATTTATTTAGTTTTGTGTGTGTGTGTATGTGTGTGTGTGTGTGTGTGTGTGTGTGTGTGTGTGTGTGTGTGCGCGCGCATGTAAAGCTATTTATCTGGCAGTGGACTGAGAAGGTTTTGCTGTGTGTGCTGTTGGACTCCTCAGCATCTGCTACTGGTGAAAACAGCAGTACCATCTTCTTCTCTTTTCCCTCCTTTTTTCCTCCTTCCATCTTCTCTCTTCCCCCCCCCCCCCNCCCCACGGTCCCCTCCACTTAATGTCTTCTTACTGCTCCTTTTCATGCCTCATCGTGCTGTCCTTCCATCTTCCGTGTGCCATTAACTCTCTCTGATGTATTAGGATACTTACAGCTCTCGGCTCTGATTGGTTGAATCTTGTTTGAAGCCATTGCACAAGTACCAGATAAATCTTTAATTGTGGTTACGACTGATGTCATTGTGAATCCTGACAGCAGCAGCAGTCCAGATTTTGGTTTCAGTATGTTGTCATTGTGAAAATGTCCCTTGTTGTAAACAGCTTCCCTTTAAAAAAAAAATAATAAAAAAATAAATCACGTTGGTTAAGGTTTATTCAGAGTGCAAATGTTTCATCTGTAGCTCAGGTTTAGCATCTTTAATGAGCAGTTTCAACATACTTTTAAGTCTGTATCAGCGTGTTTACTGTGGTAGCAGCTTTATGCTGTATTAGCAAAATAAAACATAAGATCATCTTTAATATACACTTTTTGCAGCTCAGGGAAAAAATGGGAGATTTTTCCAAATGGCTGGTTAACTGTAAATATATATTTTTTTAACTTGAAGCTGCAGTAAGGAGAGAATCTTACCCATGTGGTTGAGCTTGGGGCGGGGTTACACATGGGGCGGAGCAACACGTCTTTGTCTTTCTCAATCCCTATTAGATGTACGTTAAAATTTAAATTTTACTCAGATTAAAGCAATAAATCGATTATTTTCAAACGTCAGCAGTAACCGGAATAAGCTTAAATAATAAATAACAGACCTAGTTTATGCAGTTATAAATCTGTTTATGTAGGCACGTAAACTTTATAATCGGAGTAAGTAAACCCACCATTCTTCCACCTGGCGGACTCTCCTCATACTCTGATTACACATCACATCATGTATATTTGGCAAATCTTATTAATTCCATCCATGTATATGCTTTAATAATAATAACAATAATAATAATAATAATAATAATAATAATAATAATAACACATTTTATTTGTTGGCACCTTTCAAAACACTCAAGGATACCGTAGAATACATCAGGAAAGGAATTAAAACAGCATGAAATTAAAAAGGATTCAAGTCCACAGACATAATACAGCATGTAATTAAAACAGCATCAAGTCAGAATTAAAATATAAACATGCACACACCTTACAGCAGAGTTAAGCATAAAGTTCAAGGTCAAACTGAAATACAGTATGGATAGAATGGCATAATGTCATTATGAGTAAACCAATTTAAAAGATAAAAAAAATAGATTTAAAAATATATAAAATATATTTAAAATATATAAAATATATTTAAAAATAGAAATCTTAAAGGTCCACAAAGACATTTTTCAATAAGACAAAAGTCTGTTTATTAAAGTCAGTCAAGCCAGGGTCAGATTGGGATCCTAATTTTTACTGGGAATTTGAGGGGGGCTGATAAAACTAGCTGCCTTGTCAACTCCCAATGAGCTCAACGCCATGTCAACCCATCGTTNGGGGGCTGATAAAACTAGCTGCCTTGTCAACTCCCAATGAGCTCAACGCCATGTCAACCCATCGTTACCGTGGAGATGACGGGACGCTGAATGTGATTGGATAATTGGACCAAACCAAAGCAGGGTAAACATTCTCACACAGACAGTGGAGCAGTCAGACATTTGGTTTCACGCAGAGAATTTTGACACGTTGCGTCGCAGCAATAACTCACAGATAATAAAAATAATGCATATGAAAAGTATAATTTGCTCAGAGTCCAGAGACAGTTGTGGTTCGGTCTGGATCCAGACTGGAGTCCAGACTTTGAGAGTGACTAAGCTAAAAGGCTGTTTTACGGCGAGTCTGTCCCTTTAAGAGAATTTGCCGCACTTGGGTTAGCTGTTAGCCATCCAGTGACTATATTATCTATTCCAAAAAGCGATGGAAGTTATATGTATGATGCCATGTTATGTACAGTGCTTATATGGAGTTAGCAGCTTCCCCAGAAAAGTGCAGGAAATGTGACAGGAAGTTGCCTGCAGGACCACAGGTTCATGTTTGCTACAACAGAGAAAAATAAAGCCCTTTTGTTAAAGTGGAAAGCATGTCACAGTTTCTTGATAGAATTTATACAACGAACCAGAGAGTTAGTTACCAAGCTACCAGCCATAAAATCAGAGGTCGCCCAACTACCATTCAGAGCCACGAGCTGGGAAGGTACTGAGAGGCTAAAAGCTCAGCAGAGGTGCAGAGTCAGATTAAAATTCTCTTTGCGTTCATCAGTACAAACCAGATTTTCACCCTACGCAGCACAATCAACATTAGCTCCCAAGTAGATTCCAAAATCTGCCATTTGGGTGAGATGATTCTTTTTTTTTTTTTTTTTTTTTTTTTTTTTTTTTTTTTTTTTTTTTTTTTTTTTTTTTNTAGACACATACATGGCATACATTAAGACCCAGATATGCACATACGGGGGGGGGGACATACACAGACTGCCATGATTTTAAAAAAATAACAGTAACAATGAAATAATTACAGGACCATAACACCCATTTTGCATGTTTGAGCCTACTATATTCAATTTTCATACATGTTACCTTACTGACAATCATTTCCCAAAGCATACTACTGGAACACTGAATTAAAAATGTTTTTCCTACCTTCCAGACCTCCATTGGTTTCAGTTCATTCTGCTATTAAAATCAACTTGTTGCTACTTGAAACATTCTTGGGATAGGTAATCCATCATCACCAACAAGATGTGTATTCAGGTTTTTTTTTAGAAGTTATGTAATTTTAGCATTTAAGCACAAAAAAAAGTGTGGCGTGAATGTATGCCTCCACCAGGAAATATAGTCCCAAAAGAAGACCTGGGTTTATGGAAAAATTTAAACAACCATGACTTAATAAGACTGCATAACTATTAGCAGGCAAGGGGTGTAGCGATATACTGGTACTGACGATAACTGTGATTTAAAAAATTAAATATTGATATCATGTTAATAATATACATATGACAATATCATGGAAATAATCCAGCACCTCTTAAATCATTTCCATTTCTTTCAGTTCTCGCTTTGTCTCCCTCCTCCAATACAAAGCGAGAATGGCTAACTAGCTAGCTAGCTAGCTACTACCACAGTGTGTAGCTACTACTGCTGCACTATATCATGATGGAGGAGCTGACAGACGAAGCGAGACTCTCTGTCCTAACCTGAAAAAAGTTAGCTGGCCAGTGTGGAGTTTTTGTGGATTCGGTAACAAAGACAGGAAGTTGGTAGATGCCCCAGTCTGCAGGAAACGCCGATAGACAGGAACCGCTAAAGGGGGCGGTACCACCAACCTGTTCACCACCTTCACCTCCATCATCCTGCAGATTTCACCACGGTAGAGACAGGAAGTAGCAGTTAGCTTGCTAGCCCTGAAACAGGAAATGTTCCATGAAGGTCTTAGCTGTGTTGCTAAAGCTAAGTTATCATGGCGTTGGACTTGACAGGATTTTCTCTCTCCTGGTTATTATATCAAGAGTACAATTAAAATAAGAATATGAATTTCATATTCTTATTTTATTAGTACTCTTGAGCTTGCTGTTTGTGTTTTGTGAGCTCTTGTAATAATGCAGTTTCCCTCTGGGTTCATTTGCCAAAAATGAGACAAAATGCACAATAAAGAAAGTTAAAGATGAATTTGACTGATAGCATTATTATTTTTATTTTTTCAAATTTTCTGTAGATATCATGATAATATCATTATCGTAAATTGTTTTGGTCAGATAATCATCTAGTGAAAATCTGATATCATGACAGCCCTATAACAGGAGAAACATGGATTTTTAAGGTGGGTGCATCACTTGAATGTTTTATTTTGAAAGATTAAGAGATTTTGTAAAATATCAGGAAAGCTGAAATACAGTTTTATCCTTTGGGAAATGATTGTCAGTAACGTAACATGTATGAAAATTGAATATATTAGGCTCAAACATGCAAAATGGGTGGTATGGTCCTTTAAGATGAATATATCCCAACAATATGTTATAAGGACCAACAAAAACAACACAAAAAGAAGAGTCCATGTAATACAAACAGTCAAGTTAAATCCAGGTGTTGTAAGACAGGATCCCAAAATTTCTCCAATTTATCCTGAAATTTTGAGTTATTTAAGCGAAGTTTCTCCAGAAGAATAACATAAGTTAGTTCAAGGAGCCAGTTTTAAAAAAATTAATTTAGTGTCGTGAAATGTCACGGTAAGACTTTGACTTAAAGCTGCCCTGACGGTGGATGTCGGGATGAAGTTGGCTCTGATCCAGTAGCTCCGCCTCCGACGCTGCACGTCAGACTGCTGCCTGTACGAAACGCCGTCTAACGGAATCTTTTCATGTGAGGGAAACTTATTTCTCTCACTTTTCCTTTTCCACTGAAGACCTCTTTTGCATTGCAACGCATCACACAGTTTCGTGAAATTGCGTGAGACAAAGACAGGAGTTATTCACTCCTATTGCATTATACCTTGAAGATTACAATGCTGCTTTCTTTTTTTTTTTATTATCTCGCTGTTAACTCCATTTTATGAAAGCAAAAAGCCAGTTTACGGAGTGTTTTACACTGATTTCAAAACGGTTAACAGGATTTTAAGCATAACCCTACACAAAGACTTCTCGCTCTTCTAAAAAAAAAAAAAAACACTGTGAAGCTTTGGCCTCTTTTTTCTTTAATGTTCTGCTGCTCCAGTCTTCTCTCTGCTGCCTTTTATTCTCCTCCTTCCCTCTCCATCTCCCTCCTGCTCTCCTCCTCGGCTGTGTGTTTTGATGTAATTGAGGAGGTGGTGTGAGTTCTACCCTTACAGCTGAGAGGCCAGAGAATGAAGCCTCTAATCAGCGATGTCAACAGCCGACTCAGCGCTGACAGCGGAAAGGAGACTGACTTTGTGGACTTTTTTAACAACCATTTCGGCTTCATTTCACAGACACGGTAGCAGGTATGAGCTATTAAAAACACGCCATATCTCTGTGCCGACCCCTGGGTACGCTCATTCCGTCCACAATCCCTTATTCGCTGTTAAGTGTGACGATGCTTTAAGCGATGGAACCCGCAGAGGCCGAGCTGGAGAGAACAGCCATGAGGTTTAGTATTGCTTTTACAAACCAGGCAGTAACACACCAATATAAGACAGAATCACATTCTCATTAAAACCTCTCCCTCCTGTGCTAATGTTATTCTTCCATCAAGCACTTCAGCTCCAGACAGGATGTGTGAGCGTGATTTTTTTTTTTTTCCCCTGTGGCGCATTAATATTTAAATTAACATTTACACGGTCACAGGTGTGCATTTATTAGCTATTTAAAGCTATTTAACAATGGATCCAAGCTCAGCCAATCACAGCTAAGGACAAGAAGTATACATTTTATACGTGATCATTAAGATCACGGCTTCACAGATGTCACACTCATGCTGTCGGCATTCACAGTATCCATTCCTGAGCATTTTAGGAGTTTAAGAATAGCATATTTGTATTTTTTACTTGAAGTATGCTCAGTTTGGCCTGAATTTACCTGCTCTGCTGGGTTTTTTCCCGCTGGTTGTTTTCTGAGGTGGAAAAGCTGATAAATGAACAGCAGCTAAATGAGAAACGGAGCTCAGCACCGTCATCTGTAAAGCTTTAGCTGGGTGCCACAGTTCAATCACTATGGATTACGGTTTTAAGAGAGAGTGACTGACAAAATAGCCTCTCGTTGTGTGTGTGTGTGTGTGTGTGTGGGTCCTCTCTATATGTGTGTTTTTCATATACACTCCAAGGGACAGTGAAGGTTGTCAGTCAGTTTTCCCTGAGTAGCGACTTAAAGGTTAAAGTCTGCATTAAAGGACAACAGAGATTTATCAAGCAAAAAGCCAAATCGATGGATTAAGAGATGAATATTTATAGAATATATTTCACGCTCACAGCAAGTAAAGCCTGGAAGTTTTTCTGTTGATGGTTGAATTATTTTATTCAGCGTATTCCTTTACTATGAAGCTTGCTGTGTTTGCCTCCATATCCACCACAGAAGAAGAAGACTGGCTTCTGTTAATGGAAATAGCAGACATCACGAGCTAATGTTATCCTGCTTCATCTGATCTTAAAGGACCATACCAACCATTTTTCATGTTTGAGCCTAATATATTCAATATTCATACACGTAACATTACTGACAATCATTTCCCAAAGGATAAAACTGTATCGGTGTGAATTAAAAATGTTTTTCCTACCTTCCAGACTGCCATGGGTTTCAGTTCATTCTCTATTAAAATCAGTTTGTTGATACTTGAAATGTTCTTGGGATAGGTAATCCATCATCACCAACAAGACGTGTATTCAGGTTTTTTTAGAAGTTATGTAATTTTAGTGTTTAAGCTCAATAAAAAGCGTGGAGTGAATGTATGCCTCCACCGGGGAATATAGTCCCAAAAGAAGACCTGCGTTTATGGAAAAATTTAAAGGACCGTGACTTCATAAGGCTGTGTAACTATTAGCAGGAGAAACATGGATTTTTAAGGTGGGTGTATCACTTGAATATTTGATTTTGAAAGATTAAGAGATTTAGCAAAATATCAGGAAAGCTGAAATACAGTTTTATCCTTTGGGAAATGATTGTCAGTAACGTAACATATATGAAAACTGAATATATTAGGCTCAAACATGCAAAATGGATGGTATAGTCCTTTAAAGTGACAGCAACACTTTAAAATCAGCAAAGGAAACATAAATTCTGCTTTGGAGAAACATAAATATGTGAGAGATCAGATCAAAACTCACTATTTAAATAAACTGACTGATCAGAAGGAAGGAAGGAATCAGTAAAAGTACCATGAAACGAGCCTTTCCTCCATTTGTATATATACATATATACACACACACACACACCCCTCTGAATTAAGTTGAGAAAAAAACAGTTATGGAGTTTGGTTGTTCCCAGAAGTCGTTCAGACCTGCAGCCCGGTTTTGTTTTTGTTTTTTATTTTTTAACATGTCTCCACTTCATATTGATTTTGACTTCAATGTCTTCACACAGATGAAATATTACCTTCTGTTTTTAGCTCAGACCGTATACTTTGACAACTTCTGCCTCCCCAAAAAATGACGAAATTGAATTTTTTGGGGGTTATTAAAACATCGTTACTTTTACTTCCTGGAAAATGGGAAAAAAAAAAAAAAAATTTAGTGTTAGTTCAGTCATCAAAGTTTGCCAGGAGGCAAACATAAAAACTTAAACAATGCAGCTTTTCCTCCTGCACATCAAATAAAACTGCATTTCTCTCTCTTTCATTTCCTGTTACTTTTTACTTTTAATGATCCACACACACAAAAGAAATCCTTTTTAAAAGCAAACTCATCAGATTAACAAAACAAAGCCTCTGGGAAACGCTGCTTCCTGTGAGCTGAACATGTCTGAGCTGATGTTCAGCAGAGGTGGAACATCAAACCGTTTACTCACGTTCTGTACTTGTGAAACATGAGTCATTCTTATTCATCTCTTCACAAGGCTGTATATCTGTATTAAACCCCCTAACATGCCACATATTCAGTTATTTCACTTTTTACACATTAAAAACAAATAATACACTGAACAAATCAGATTAAACCAGTTTTCAGCTGGGTTTTATGACCCCATGTCCCAACGCTTGTGAGTTAAGACATTTAGCAGCAAGGACAGCACCCTGAAAGCTTCTGACAAACAGATTAATAAAAAAAAAAAAAAAANGTGCTGTTACATATTCACCAGAGACTCTCAAAATAAATAAAAATTACTACTTGGTGGGCAGGATTTAAAAGAAAATCACAGTAACTACATGTCGCCACGCTAAATAAGCTGCAGGATAATTAAGGCTCATTTATAAAGCTTCACTTAAGTTAATTAGCGCATTGTTTCATTTCTAAACGTTTTTGTCAGGTGAGTTTAGATTTTTAAAAAAAAACAGATCAGCACCATACTTAAAGGACCATATCATCCATTTTGCATGTTTGAGCCTAATATATTCAATTTTCATACACGTAACATTGCTGACAATCATTTCCCAAAGCATATTACTGGAACGGTGAATTAAAAATGTTTTTCCTACCTTCCAGACCCCCATTGGTTATGAAGAAGTTACATAATTTTAGCGTTTAAGCTCAATAAAAAGCATGGAGTGAATGTATGCCTCCACCGGGGAATATAGTCCCAAAAGAAGACCTGTGTTTATGGAAAAATTTAAAGGACCGTGACTTCATAAGGCTGTGTAACTATTAGCAGGAGAAACATGGATTTTTAAGGTGGGTGTATCGCTTGAATATTTGATTTCGAAAGATTAAGAGATTTTGTAAAATATCAGGAAAGCTGAAATACGGTTTTATCCTTTGGGAAATGATTGTCAGTAACGTAACATGTATGAAAATTAAATATATTAGGCTCAAACATGCAAAATGAGTGGTATGGTCCTTTAAGAGCCACAATTTATAATGCTTCATCTGGTGTTAAAGAAAAATTAACATGTCAAAATTGGCAAAGGAATACATAAATTATCTACTTTAGAGCTCCACTTTTTAAAGGATCATACTGGTGATTATGTGTTTGAGCCATATACAATCCGTATACATGTTATGTTACTGATGACATTTCCCAAAGATGCTACTTTACTGGTAAATTTCAGATTTGTTTTTCCTCTGTTTCAGTTCATTCAAGTTATTCTGCTATTAAAATCAACTTGTAGAGACTTAAAACACGTTTGAGATACATAATCATCAAGATAATGTATGTCTCCGCCAGAAAATATAGTCCCATGAGAAGACGGCCTTTACCAAAAAATTTAAATGACCGTGCCTTCTACAATCGTGCGCAAGCATTAAAAGGCAAAACATAGAATTTTATGGTGAATATTTGATTTTGAAAGATTAAGGGATTTGAAAAAAACAGGAAAACTAAAATATAGTTTTATACTTGGAACGTAACATGTGGAGGTTGGATATATTGGGCTCAAACATGCACGATTGCCGGTATGGTCCTTTAAGAGATCCACACTAATATAAGGGAGAGAGAGAGAGAGAGAGCGAGAGAGAGAGAATCAGATGAACTAGAACTGTGCACATTAAAGTATTAAAATAGACCCTAAAAGAAAATAGGAACACAGAAATCTGTATATGTTCCTTTTGAGAAATATTTATCAATCTGTCTCAATTCAAACTTGTAATTTCCCAGTCAAAACTGATCTTTTTATAAAAAAAAAAAGAAAATCATAAAAGCTTTTATGATAGTTTGTTCACATAAACTCCAGTGAGAGAAGCCGCAGCCTTGATGGTTCATTTCTGGCTGGTTTGTAGAGAGCTTTTAGTCTGCTGCCGTGCGGTTCTTTAACACGCCGTCTGAGTGTTTCTGTGGTTACAGCAGAGCGGCGCTTTGCAACGCTCCGCCGCCGAGTCTGCGTGTGGTGAAGGTCTGTTAACTCACTCACCATAAAGTGCCTCAACACATCCCTCAACCTTTCAGGAAGCAAAGAAAATACAGAGGCAGGGCACGGGCACACGCACACACACACACACACACACACACACACACACTTTCAGAAACTAATTTCATACAGCCAGGTTTTAATGTCAGAGTGTTTTTTGTTGGTTTTTTAAAGGTCACCGAAGCAAATTACACAGAACCGTTGATTCGGTAATGAAGAGCAAACACACACACACATACACAGCACACATTCACACACAAGACACACACTCACACCCAAGACACACACTCACACAGCCCCAGGTGTAGAACATGTTGAGTTTTATCGTTATTTTAGTCATTGACCATGATGGTCCCAGCTGTCTGTGCGCCTTCTGGAGACACACACACACACACACACACACACACACACACACACACACACACAGACACAGGGTCTCAGTCCCAGAGCATCTGATCCGTCCATAGACAGCGTGTGTTTTTTCCAGGTTTATGATTTCTTTCTGAAACCTGACTTAAGTGTCAGAAATATAAATGAGCTTCAGGCTTTTGTTTTTCTTTTGTTTTTTGTTATACATATATATATATGTGTATTTTTTTTTTTTTTTTTTTTTTTTTTTTTTTGCATTGCGACGTTACTCAATGAGCCACAGGAGAAAATACAGGAAAAGTGTCTGAGAGAGGTATCGATTCACATATTTTCTCTGCTGATAATAGTAATTTTCACAAGATTTTCCTCTTAAAAAATAACTGGTGACAATAAGAAACTCTGTCATGTTTACTGATTTATTTCCATTTTCTGAGAAATTAGATTTCTCTTTAGACTTATTAGATCTGATAACTGGGAAAACATGTTTGGATATGAGTCTGCTGAATGCAGATGAAACAAAAATTAAGCCAAATATTAGCTTAGTATATCAAGTATATCTCCATATAGACGCAGATAAAGTTAGAATAATTGTCTCTTAAGTTTTTCATCTTGACTTGGCCTTTAATCACTTTAAATAATTATCAATTCTTTAACAAAGTAAGTGGGAGTTTTAATTTGCTGCAGCACAATGATAGAAAAGCTGGGATTTTTCATAAAAATACAGGTAATATGTGTTTAGTTTTCTAATTAAAAGTAAGGATAATAAATAAAAAATTCATGAAGGACATAGTTTTGATGAGGAAACAGATTTGCACAGTAACAGCAGCTAAATCTGGTTCTGGTGGGTTTTTTTTGTGTGTTTTTTTTCTGAGACGTAGGTAGAAGTTGTCATATTTGCCATAGTCTCCTTTCATGAACTCCACAAGATGTAACAATTCCAAATATATCACCATGGTGACACGCTCAATATGCTGGAGATCATAAGGTGTGGAGTCGCCCATTTCTTAGCGACCGCCACTTGGAAGATAACACAATTAGCATGACGACTACTGGAAACTATGATCAAACTGTGTGTGTGTGGGCATGTGTGTGTTGAGGATCAATACCACCAAACTTTATAGTGAGAAATAAAGCGTAACCCTATAAAGTATTTCATCATGTATTATCATATTCTATGGTAAACTATTGTACTCATGATTGTATGTTATGATAGCATACGTAGCATGTGTTAGCATCTCAGAGGAAAGCTCTGATACAAGAGTGAAGAGGAACTAAAACAGTATCCATTAAGTACTAAAGTACCTGATTATAATAGTACTATTAGGGTACCTTGATAGTAAAAAATTGAATATTAGACATTAGTTTGTAATAAATATAGTTTTAGTAATCCATATTTCATCTAATTTATCATTTCGACTTCATTGATCTATTTTTTTTTGCATTCATTGATTCAGTTCATATATTACATTATCATATATATTACATTATAAACAATAATGTAATATATAAAAATATATACAGTATAATACTATATAATATAAAAATATTCATTGATTATTTTTTTCTGCCATATCCTTCCATTGTAAATAACCTGTAAATATACTGTTGAAATTTACCTTCTAGTTTTACACTGTTTATTTTATTTAGCTTATATTGCAATTGTGACATATTATCTTTAAATTGGTATTTTTTTCAATACTTTTTTTTTTTTTTTTTTTTTTTTTTTTGTGCACCTGTACCTGTTGCTACAACACTTTATTTTCCTTCCTGGGATCTGTAAAGTTTATTTTATCTTTTTTTCTTATCTTAAAGGACCATACCACCCATTTTGCATGTTTAAGCCTAGTATATTCAATTTTCATGCATGTTACATTACTGACAATCATTTCCCAAAGGATAAAACCGTATTTCAGCTTTCCTGATATTTTGCTAAATCTCTTAATCTTTCAAAATCAAATATTCAAGTGATACACCCACCTTAAAAATCCATGTTTCTCCTGCTAATAGTTACACAGCCTTATGAAGTCACGGTCCTTTAAATTTTTCCATAAACGCAGGTCTTCTTTTGGGACTATATTCCCCGGTGGAGGCATACATTCACTCCACGCTTTTTATTGAGCTTAAACACTAAAATTACATAACTTCTAAAAAAACCTGAATACACGTCTTGTTGGTGATGATGGATTACCTATCCCAAGAACGTTTACAGTATCAACAAGTTGATTTTAATAGCAGAATGAACTGAAACCAATGGAGGTCTGGAAGGTAGGAAAAACATTTTTAATTCACCGTTCCAGTAGTATGCTTTGGGAAATGATTGTCAGTAATGCTACATGTAGGAAAATTGATTAGGCTTAAACATGCAAAATGGGTTTAATATAACATGGTACATATGCAGTAATGTACACGTGTAATTAAAAGATTATACGCACATTTTGATCACCTGACAACCAAAACTGTACATCATTCTTGTTTTAACTTATCTTTCTCCCACTCCAATCAAATCTCAGATTGTGGTCACATGACGTGCTGCTGGCCATGTTCTAGCCTTTAAAGTTATCCGCCACACTGAGATATTTCTAGTGCAGGTACAATGGAGTGTAATGGAAAAAAGCAACACTAAAGGTCAGGCGTTGGTATTGGTCCTTCCAAATCACACAGCATGAGTTCATTTCTAATCTCAACTTTTCCCGCTGTCGCACACTCACACAGGGACACACACACTCACACACACCACACTGCAGACAAATAAGTCTCAATATACCAGGGGCTTGTTTCATAAAGGCACTTTGGCTTTTTGTATCAAACTTCATTGGTTGCTCAAAGCCATCTTATTACTGTATCTTAAAAGAAATATATGATACGTTCCTCTATAATCTTTGTTACTTTCCTCTATTTTTATATTGTAATATATATGATAATGTAATATATGAACTTCCCTGAAAGCTTACTTTTCATTGGTCCTTTGCTTCTATGACAATAGCATAAGTTTTACTTCATCCTATTAAGTTTATTCTTCATCCTCTTTTTCAGATATTTATGTTTACTTTTTTTTGTTTTCTTCGTTATACTGTCATGTCTGAAATAAATAATAAATAAAAATAAATAAATAAAAGATCATGTTGACATTAACACGTAACAACTGAATTTACACGCCTAAACATCTGTTTAGAAACAACCATAAAGTGATTGTTTTGGCATTATCCACCTTGTTGCAGCCGGCCAATCAGAACAGAGCACAAAGATATATAATTCTGCATTCTCTAAAAACTATTCGTCTGTTATTGGTCATTTCAGTACATTGTTAGCAACACAACGTGAAGCGATATTTGTTTGCTGGAATGGAAACGTTGCTCGCAGACAGCCAGGGTGCTTGTGTGGCTAAAGTTATGGGCTTAAAATGAGTCAGTCTGTGTTTTTTGTTGTTTTTTTTTGGTAACCTGTCGGAGTCTAAATGTAAAACCAAGACTAGATTCACTTTATAGACGAGTGTAACTGATCTTTGTGAAACTGACCCCAGACAATTTCTTCTTTATGATGCTACTAGTGCAGTGGCTGTTCAAAACATGCGTGTTCGTATGGACTTTATGGTGTGTGCCGCAGCCTGCCATAATTTAGTTTTGCACGTCCTCATGAGCTTTATTTGTTTGCTGTACAGGGTCGGGTTGAGACCGTGCCACTGGACCGGAGTGTATGCTGCCGCCCAGACTACTTTTTACCAGCACAGCTCAATTTGAGAACCGCTCATCCAAACTTCACATGCGACACTGCACATCTTTAGGTCCTGAGCAATGAACCTGACAAATTTCAACTTCATACAGCGCTGAGTTCTAGAGATGTTGGTGCCACAGACAGACAGAGATTTCTGCCTTTATAGTTAGAAGTCCAAGATCTCATTATAGTTGAGGGCAGAAAGAAATAAAGGCTGGTCTCAAATAAAGGCAAGGTTTGTGGTCACTGAGGGTGTATATCTGTTATTGGCCCAGGTAAATATTAGTGTATTTTGTAGTAACGTGCCACCAGATGGCAGGAGCTACATTTAAACAACTATATTGCCATATAGGACAATTAAAGGACACTGACTTACTGTAACACCGGTAAAGGGAAACTTTGGTGAGAAGTATAGGCCTTGGATGGAAATTAGATAAATTTTAAAGAAAGTTTTGCAATACGCAGAGGATCTGAAAAGAATCAGATACTGGCAAAACAAACAAACCAAAAAAACAAAACAAAACAAAAAAAAAAACAGAATGACAAGCGCTGTCAATAAAACAAGACTTCCTGCAGTCATTTCACAGTAAAAGCCTTCCAGGAAGTGAAGAAATTCTTATTAAACTGCTGGAAGGTTTTTAGCACGAAATAGATGCCAATGTTAAACTTGCATTAACAGTAAACAGCAAATTTTACAAAGTGGGTTGAGAACGTGACACTGGATCGGAGCATATGCTGCCACGCCCAGAGGCGTATCCTGCCATGCGGACTACCGCTCATCCAAACAATTACACGACGCTGCACATCCGTGGATCCTGAGCAATAAACCTGCTGAATTTCAACTTCATACAATGCCAGTTTCTAGAGGTGCCACAGACAGACAGAGATTTCTGCCTTTATAGATAGATGATTATTGAAATAACCTCCCTAGCGTGGTATTCAGGCACATATAACTGGGAGGAGACCAAGAATAATTTAGAGGCTTTGCCATGTGGCCTGGACTTGGATTCCCTCTTGAGGAAATGAAGAACGAAGCTAAAAGAGGGACATCTGGGCTACTTTGTTCATCATTCTGACTGTATTCCAAGTTCACATCTTTAGTTGCTGCTTCTTATGCTGATGGTTTTTAAAACACTCAATTTCTGCTGCATTCCAGATTTGATGTCACTCAACATGACAGAAGACATAGAGACGAACTTTGTGAATGGTAAATAATTAGCTAACAGCCAAAGAACTTATCTTGCATGACACTGAAATAAAAAGACATAGAAATAAATACAATAAAACCAGTTATGTGTTAGTTATGGCAGTTATGTGTGTAGACTGATGTCAAAATACAGTATATCACCAATCTTGTTAGTTAGCTTTCTATATAGTGTATAAATGACTAACCAGTAATATTGGTGACATATTTTGACATCAGTCTTTTTTATAATATTTAAAGGACCATACCATCCATTTTGCATGTTTGAGCCTAATATACTCAGTTTTCATACGTTACATTACTGACAATCATTTCCCAAAGGATAAAACTGTATTTCAGCTTTCCTGATATTTTGCAAAATCTCCTAATCTTTCAAAATCAAATATTCAAGCGATACACCCACCTTAAAAATCCATGTTTCTTCTGCTAATAGTTATGCAGTCTTATGAAGTCATGGTCCTTTAAATTTTCCATAAACGCAGGTCTTCTTTTGGGACTATATTCCCCAGTGGAGGCATACATTCACTCCACGCTTTTTATTGCGTTTAAACGCCAAAATTATGTAACTTCTAAAAAAACCTGAACACACGTCTTGTTGGTGATGATAGATTATCTATCCCAAGAACGTTTCAAGTATTCACAAGTTGATTTTAATAGCAGAATGAACTGAAACCAATGGAGGTCTGGAAGGTAGGAAAAACACTTTTAATTCATCCAGTAGTATGCTTATGCTGGGAAATGATTGTCAGTAACGTAACATGTATGAAAATTGAATGTATTAGGCTCAAACATGCAAAATGGGTGGTGTGGTCCTGTATTGGCATTCACCTTGTTATTTATATTTGGAACACTTGGAGGATGGAAATTCTGACATCCCACTTTAACTTGAACGCAGCATTAGCCCAGCGTTTAACATCATGGATGAATCAGGGTAGTTTGGGTCGGATTTCTCCTTTAAAACTCACAAATCATACTGTAAATCTCTAACATGCCTTTCAAGCAAATCATTGGTTAAAAATGCAAAAGAGGCGCTCTCACTGATTTCTGTACGGGGAAATGAGCCCAGCTGTAAATCCCCCACCGCCATCCCGTTGGCTGCACACCTGAGGCTCATTTGATGAGGATTGCGGCTGATGAGGATAATTAGCCATCATTTCTTCAGATGTGTGAATTAGCGCTTGGAGTGTTTGGACGAGGTGATGAGGTTACCAGAGGTTGATTTAAAAAAANAAAAAAAAAAAAAAAAAAAAGACTCAGATTTGTTCTCACGTTTTATTTTTATACTTAAGACTTCCTGAAAATGTTATAATTCTCATTTTATCCTTATTTCAGATATGCAGATAATGACACATAAAAGCTGACTTCACCCAGTTGAAAACTTTTCCTTGGAAAATATTTTCTTTTGTGGTTCTTTTTCTTCTTCTTTTTTATTAGAACAACATCTGTAAGGGCAAGACTGCAGGATGTGGCTGAGGATACAGAGAAGGATGGTGACCCTGAACCGGATGAAATGTTGCTGCTAGAGGAAATGGACCAGAAGGTTCCAGGAGTGGGATGGAGGATGAAGGGTAGAAAGATGGAGGAGGAAGAGGAGGAGGAGGTGGTGGAGGAGGAGGTGGATTAAGGGCGAGTGGAGAGAGGTGAGGGGAAAATGATGGAAGCAGATGAGGGTAGGAGGGAATGGGGAGGTGCGAGGGAGGCGGCAGGAGGGAGAGGTGGTGTTGGATGATGGTGTGATGAAAGGAGAAGGAGGAGGAGGAGGAGGAAAAGGCTGGCTGGAGGAAGATCGGAGCATGGAGGGGGATGCACGGGGGAGGGCGGCTGGGAAAACAAGGCCTCTTATCTGGGTATAGATGCTCAAAACACAGGCTCCTCTCGCTCTCCACCTCTCTCTCCTTCCTTTTCTCCCTTTCTTTCCCCTCTTTCCCTTTCTCCTTCCTGCTTGCCAAGTCCATTCCCTTTCGCTCTTTTTCACTTTTGCTCTCTATCTCTTTCTTTTCCCTCATCTCAGTCTGTTTCTCCTCTTCTCGCTCTTTCTCCAGATCTCCTTCCTTCGCCTTCCTTTGTGAAACAGCATCTGCGTCGTTTCTGTCGACGTTATCAACAACATCCTCACAGCCGTTACAAACACGATTAATGGTAACAGAATTGAACTGACTGCTGCCAATATCATTACTAGTGTCTCTGGACTGATCAATACCGTTGAAGGTATTATAATCAATCGATGCATCAGAGATGTCACTTGTTTTGGTTTGATTGTGGTCCTTAAGTTTGCCACTTGTGTCGTCTGATTGGTCGGAATCGCTAATGTGAGTACAGGCGTCACCTCTAACACAGTCGCAGCTGTTATTACACTTGTGCGTCACGTTACAAACATGGCTGCCAGAGGTTTCCTCCTCCTTTGTGTGCATGTTGTCATATTGGCAGCGGTCAGTTTGTGGCTCGGCGTTACAGCAGCAGCCTGACGAGAGAAGCTCGCTCCCGCCGTTTCCTGTTTTGTCAGCGGTGTTACAGTTTGTACTGTTAGCACGTTTGTCCACGTGATGGTGACAATAATCCTTGTGTTGATCCTTGCAAAGAGTGTTAGAGGAAGTAGCTTTGTTGCTACCGCTAACATTTTTAGCGTGATCATTCCTGCTACACTTTTCATTACACTGAGCGCGCTCAGTAAGTTTGTCCAAAGTGTTTCTGTGGTGACAGGAAAGTTTCTCAGTCCAGCAGTCCCTTCTTCCCCCTCCAGGGCAAAATTGACCACAGTCATTAGTGCTGCCATTGCTGCCGTCACAGAGGTTATTGAGTGTGTCAGCGCTGTTCCGTGTGTGGTGACCAGGAGAAAATGTTCCCTGCCTGTCATTTGTGTTATGACATGGAGATTGTTTTGTCCTGAAAAGCAGATGGCTGTCAGTGTTATTCTCCCTCCTGTCTTTGTCTCCCTCATCCAGAGGACTGCAGTCACTTGTGCAGTTATCCCAAACTTTGCCAGCCTCGTCATTGTTGTTGTTGTTGTTGTTGAGTTTCAGGGCATTTGCAGAATCTCGCGCACCATAAGCCCCACCCACACAGAGGTCAGAGGTTAACCTGATGCCAGTGTTCAGCAGAGAGAGCGTTTCTGCCTGCTGCCTCTGCTCACCAGTCTTCCAAACACCAGTTGCTCTTCTCGTTTGTCTCCTTCCTCTTTTGCGCTTCTTCCTATAAGTTGCTCCTGCCTCTGGCATCACCCGCTTCCTCTTACCGCTTCTCGCTGCTCCCTTTGAAAACTCATCACCGGTAAGGGTCGTGTCCGCACAGGTTGATCTCGTTCCTTCTTCTGTTTCTATCTCTTGTGCAAAGCAGTGTGGGACTGGACCGAACGCCGGATTGCCGTGTCCTGCAGGTATTGTTTGTCTTTGACTGCATGCTGTTTCTCTAAAGGGAGCAGGGACGGGGCTAATCGCTGGATCACATGCTGTTTCCCTGTGAGGCGTAGGAACAAGACAAATTTCTGGCTCCCACGCTGTGTCTCTGCAGGGAAATGAAACACTGCTAATCGCTACGTTACACACATTTTCTTTTCTGCCATCCTGAACAGGCCTTATCTCCACCTCCCTCGGATTCCTCTGCTCTTCATCTCTCCGCCCCTCCTCCTCTCCTGCTTGTGTATTTTTGTATATCTGACCTGTCTCTCTGTTGTCTTGAGTGGGGTCAGATGTAATTGCAGGACAGCGTGGTGTCTCTATAATGGACCCGGGGACAGGGCTAATCACTGAGTTACATGCCACACCCCTGTCGAGGAGCTTTCTGAGCCCCTGGCCCCACCCGGAGGCTGATTGCTGGGATTGATGCTGGCTGGCCTCCCTTTTCACCTGCAGACACAGCTGGTTACACCGATTACACCAATTCACAGGAAGATTACTTAATAGCTCTCTTCCCTTCTCATCATTTCTATCTGCCCTCTCTCTTTCTGTCTGATCTCCTCTCATCCCTCTCTTTTCTCTCCCTCCAACCAGCCGATGCACTGGAAGATTACTTAATAGCCCCTTTTCTCTCCTCTCCTCTTTTTCAGTGCCCTCTCTTTTCATTTTCTCTCTTATTTTCTCCTCTCCTCTTCCATCAAACGTGTGACTCACAGAAAGACTACTTATTAGCCGTCTTCCTCTATCTAGGGCTTTTCTGTCTGTTTCCTCTCCTCTCTTCCTCCTTCCCCTCTTCCTCAGTCCTCTCCTCACACCTCCCCTTCTCCTCCTCCTCCTCCTCCTCCTCCTCCTGCCTGTTTTTTGAAGGCCACCGCCCAGCGTTTGTGTAAGGTGGAGTTCTGTTTCTGTCGACACCGGAGCAAATTTTTGTTCCTGAACTGCATTGCTGCCACTACAATTGGGTGCAGGTTTTATCGGATTTCTTGCCTGTCCTCCTTTACCTCCTTCATCCTCCTCTTTTCTTTCATCTATCGCCTCCTCCCTTCCTCCCTCTATCTCTTCCTGCCTCTGTTGGCAGTCAGGGTGTTTGATCACAGATGGTTTTTTTCTCTCCCTTTTTTCCTCTTCCCTCTCTTCCTCCAGCCCTTCTTTCTTCCTGTCCTCTGGCCTTTCCTCCCTCCCGTTCTCCTCCCCGTCCCTGCTCCTGTTATATGCTCTGAAGTCGTACAGCAGAGGGTTGACACTGTAGGAGATGGAGGGTGAACTCTTGGTGTAGCTGATCATCTCTGTCGGCCAGAGAAGCACCCTGCTGCCATCTCGGCTCATAACCCGGCAGAACGGCTCTTTGGGACGACCGGGGAACAAAGACGCCGCTTCTTTATCCCCGTTTGGCAGAGATGAGTTCAGATCTTTGGATGAAGTCAAAACTGAAGACTCTTTGGGCTCGTAACCCAACAGAACAGCTCTTTGGGAAACTGAAGACTCTTTGGACTCATGCGGAATACCAGAAATTGATTTTTGAGGCTGATCTGCTGCTGGGAAGAGCAGTTCTTTGGGTGGAGTCAGCCGGCTGCCAGATCCTAGATGGTCTAAATCTGTCCTGTTGTCTATACAGTCATGAATTTCCGTCCCGCTGCCACAAACTGCACTGACGCTGTCAGAGATCTGGCCTGGCAGCACACTGTTTAAATAAAGATGAGTTCCAGTCCCACTTTCAATGCCTTCTTGGGCTCCAGTCCCGTTGTTGTTATGCGAGGAGATCTGGGCTCTACTCCCGGCGATAACGCAGCTCTCAACCCCGATCACACTGCGACTACATAAAGAAACTCCAGCTCCAGAGAGTCTTCCACTTCCATTTGTAGACAGGATGGCTCCCGTCTCTGACGTCTGCATTGTCATTCTTCTGTTTCCAGCCTCATGATCTGCATCCACAACCTGCACGTCTTCAGATAAAGGGGTTTCAAGCTGCTGTTCTGCGGGTTTCTCGCACAGGTCTTTGGTTCTTTCAGCCATCGTCGTACCTTCCTGTTTCCCTGACAAGCCAGAGGTCTGCCCAGCCTGGATAAAGACAGCGGCTGATTGGTGGAGAAGGAGACAGCTCCTCTTGGGGAGGGAGAAGGACACAGGACGGACCCTGTTTGGGACGGAATGGGTGTCTGAGGCTCTGATTGGGCTGCAAACTGTGCTGCTGCCACTATCAACAGTGTTTTTGCTGCTGCTGGTCACGGCGACTTTGTTGAAAGTGGTACCATTAGCGGTGGCTTTCGGATTGTTATCCGGGCTAACGTTGGTGTCACTGAAGCAATGATGGACCCAAGGAAGCTTGTTAAAGTGGGTGTTTTGGGTCGTGGTCGTAGCATTGTTGTTGGTGATGGTATTGGGTGGAATGGAGGCAGGATTCAGGTTGCTGTAGCAGATCTGGGTCTCGTTTAGGAGGCAGGTTTCGGTAGCAGCAGCAGTTGTCGTACTAGTCGTTGTCGTAGTTCTGTGGCATTCGTACGCCCACCGTGTCTTATTTAGGAGGCCAGTTTCCTGCGCAGGGTCCAGGGGAAGGAAAGGCCGGATCAGCGGGCTTTGAGGCTCTGGATGGAGGAGAGAGAGCAGAAGGAAAGAATGAAATTAAAAATGAATTAAAGAAACAATTAAAGCACTTTGCATTTACATTTGCATGTGAGCCATAACAAGCTTATCTGCACAACCTGCCTGAAAGAAGGAGAATACCATTTATTTCAAGCTTTCCCAGTACAGTAGGCTCCTCGTGTATCAGGCAGGAAGGTGAGAACCCAGAAGCAGAGGCCGACTCACGGGTAAGATGACAAGAAACTAACTGTTTATTCTGTGCAAGGAGGTATATCCACAGGCAGCAGCGAAGTCCAAAAAAACAGGCGAAGATAATACACAAGAAGCAGGTAAACCAGCTAACAAAAACCAAGGCGGGATAGGCAAGGTCAGAGTCCGTAAACAGGCAGAACAAATCCGGTACACAAACTAACAGATCAGAGAAACACGATAACAGCGGGACTGACAGTGACAAGCACAGTACAATCTGGCAAACACTAACTGCAGAATCAGGATTTAAATAGTGCGGGGAAGAACAGGGGAAGGAAGGCGCCGAAGCTGAAGGCAGAGAACGGGTGCCCCTAGTGTACGGGAGGAGAGAGTGCAGAAGTGGATGGAGTAGTGACATCGTGCATTTAAACAGAAATACATTATTCAGTGTTTTGGCTCCTCACCATCACTCTATTGTTGCCTTTAACACGTCTCAGTGTGATTTATGGGTGTAGGATGGACTTAGAAAAACATAAGCACAGTGTGGAATGTGTGGCTCTCTTAGAACGGTAAAACATTAAGACTAAGCATTTCATTCCAACATTATATATTTATATATATATATATATCACTTTAGGGGCATTCTGTCTGATATTCTGTCAGTCATTGCGGATAATTCAACTATTATTTCTTGAATGAAGGTTTTAAGGTGACTCATAATCTTAAAAGTAATTTGTAATGTGCCTTTCTCTCGCTCTCTCTCGCCAGAAATCCCCCTTGTTTTTTTTTTTAATATTAGCGTTTTAGAACCTCAAATGAATTATTGCTCTTCCAATACTAAATGTGAAAATACATTAACTTTAAATGGAGCGCTATAACTTTTCCTTTGGTCTCAGCTGTAAGATTAGAAAGGAAAAGTTTTCCTGAATATGAAGCTGATATATTTTCAGAGGAGACGCGGTGACGGCTGATCGTTTCTTTGAGACCCGAGATGCTGCAGCTAAATCCTGTGTTACGCTTACTTTTTATAAAATGAGAATCTAAAATCCAGCTCAAATCCTCTTCAGATGGATTGAAGAGCAGATATCACCTCCTGAATGACAACAAATTCAGCCTGAATGACAAACGTAACCGGAAAATGTTATTCTAGAGTCTTCCATACAGATGGACCGCTTATTCCTCTGGATTTTACTGTGTATAACTCACTTTTACCACATGGGCCAATCAGAATGTATATATATAATATGATAAAACTGTGTTTTTAGTAGCAGTAACAGTAGTAGTAGTAGTAGTAATAGTAGTAGTAGTAGTCGTAGTAGTATGAGGGAGAGTGCTAGTGATAGCAACAGTNTAGTAGTAGTAATAGTAGTAGTAGTAGTCGTAGTAGTATGAGGGAGAGTGCTAGTGATAGCAACAGTAGCTATACTATAGTATTTTATAGCATTTTTGTAGTATATTTATTAAAATAGAATACATTAGAATAGAACAGAATAGAAGTATAAGCAGTAATAGTAATTGTAGTAGAGTAGGACAGGTTTAGTGGTAGAAGTAATAGTAGTAATCATTGTACTAGTAGTAATAATACAAGTAATACAAGTAGTTTTTCTAGCAGTAGTAAGAGCAGTTGAAACAGTATTAGTAGTCGTAGTAGTATGAGTGAGAGAGTGCTAGTAATAGCAACAGTAGCTATACTATTTTAATAATAGAAGTACAAGCAGTAATAGTAATTGTAGTAGTAGGACAGGTTTAGTAGTAGAAGTAATAGTAGTAGTTGCATGAGTAGTAGTCATTGTAGTAGTAATAATACAAGTAGCAATAATACAAGTAGTAAAAGTAGTTTTTCTAGCAGTAGTAAGAGTAGTTGAAACAGTACTAGTAGTAGTAGTAGAAGTAATGGTATAAGTATTAGTCGTAACTGTTGTTGTTAGCAGTAGAACTAGAAGTAGTAGTAGTACTGATGGTGGTAGCAGTTGTAGTAGTAGCAGCAACAACAATAATAGTACTAGTTTTTGCAGTAATAACAGAAGTAGCAGCAGTACTAGTAGTAGTAGAATGATTTGTAGCAGTAATGGTATTAGTAGTATTAAGGCTAGTTGTTGTACTACTAGAAATAATATTAGTAGAAGTAGAAACAGGAATAGTAGTAGTAAGAGGAGAATTTCTAGCAGTAATACCATTAGTAACAATACAGTTGTAGTAGCAGCAGTAGTAGTAGTTGAGTATTAGTAATACTTCTTTTATGTAATACAGGAGTAAAAATGGCTGGAAAACTTTAAAGTTCACCAACAGTAAATGTGAATTTACCACATAATCTCTGTCCGTGTGTGTGTGTGTGTGTGTGTGTGTGTGTGTGTTGTCCTCTCTGCGTCAGGATTTTTAGCGTTAGCACCGTGAGCCGCCTCGTTTAATCAGAGAATATTCCATTACAGAAACCAAACATGACACATGAATTACTGACGCTGAAGAAATCTTTTTCTTACTCGCTCCGTTTTTACGGCCATCAGCCGGATTCTGGTCCAGAACGGAGTCTGGTCCAGTCTGGATCACAGGATCCACTGCTACTGTAGTGGACCGAAACATGGGACCAGAACCTGGAGCGCTGAGGAGAGGAGGAGGAGGAGAGAGGAGAGGGAGAGGAGGAGATGAGATGAAAGGAAAGGAAAGGAGAGAAGAATGAGAGGAAAAAGTGGAATGAGAGGAAGAGGGACAGGAGAGTGAAAGGAGGGGAGAGAAGGAAGGAGATGAGAGGAGAAGAGGAGAGGAAAGTGAAAGAAGGAGAGGAGAAGAGAGGTGAGGAGAGAAGGAGAGGAGAGTGAAAGAAGGAGAGGAGAGGAGAAAGTGAAAAGAGAGGAGGAGAAGAGGCAAGGAGAAGAGCAGAGGAGAGTGAAAGAAGGAGAGGAGGAGAGGAGAGTGAAAGGAGAAGGAAAGGAGAGGAGGAGAGGAGAGTGAAATAAGGAGAGGAGAGGAAAAGAGGAGAGGAGAGTGAAAGAAGGAGAGGAGAGCTGAAATCCAGCTGAAAATCAATTTGGTCACGCTTCCCTTTGTGCCAAGAGCCAAACTGTGTTGTTGCAAATCTGAAAATGGCAGTGACAGCCGATACTGATACACGAGTTTCTATAGAGCCTGTAGGACCAACCGCACGCTGTGATTGGTCAGACACACTTTATAGCCCTGCTGATAATTCCCATTAAGCACAGCTTAATGGGAATTATTTATTATTATTTATTTTATTGGTTGCTGTGCCAACACTGGCGGTAACCAGGGAGCTTGTGATGGATCTGTCTTTTTCTGCTTTTGGTTTATTTTTATTCATGTAAAAAAAAAAAAAAAAAAAAAAAGTCAGTCAGCACATTAATGTGCCAATAACCATTAATGGACGAGACTGCTGCAGCACCACTGTGCATACTGAGTGAAAACACGCTGTTCTAGTGCATTCCAGACAACTCAGAACTCAAAATTTTCTGACTTCCTTCTTGGAAAATGTACAATGGAAAAGCCTGAAAACTTGGGCTAAATTCACTGAGGAGCAGTTATTATTATTATTATTATTATTATTATTATTATTATTATTANTTGGGCTAAATTCACTGAGGAGCAGTTATTATTATTATTATTATTATTATTATTATTATTATTATTAATCTTGAGCACTTTTCAAGTCTCTACAGTTGATTTTTAATAGAAGAAACTGAAACTAATGGCTGTCTGGAAGGTAGAAAAAATTCTCATATTTATTGTTTTGCAGTAATGTCATATTTATTGGGCATAAACATGCAAAAAAAAAAAAAAAAAAAAAAAAAAAAAAAAAATCACCGGTATGCTCCTTTAAACATCTTTGGGAAGGAACCAATAGAAAAAAAAAATCACTTTTTTTAATCTACACTATTAATTACAAATATGTTGTACTCACCACTCTCCTCCCCTCCTCTCCTTCTGCTGATGGAGCCTCCTCAGTGCTCGCTCCGCCTTCTTCTCCTCCCTGCGTCTCCTCTTCCTCCTGCAGGCCAGCGCTCTGTAGAACTCCCTCTGCTTCAGCTCCTTCAGGCGCTGAAACGGAGGAAGCGTCATGTTTCTGTCATTATTTTATATAAGACGAATTAGGAGGTCACAGGAGGGGAAAAACGCTAACGTATTGTCTCTCGGTGAAATGTGTTTTTGTGTTCGTATGTGGGAGTTTATCTGTCAGCTCTGGAAATCTTTATTTGTTGTGTGTGTGTGTGTGTGTGTGTGTGCACATATAAAGTCCTGTGTTGTGTGTGTGTGTGTCACTTCTTTGCTATTTTTGTGTGTGTTTTCTAAGTCAGCCAGTGTCAGCTTTAGTACAGTCCAGACCAGCTTAATTCACTTACAGAGCTCTGTCTGCAAGCTGTCTGCAAGCCGGAGATACTGATACTGTTTGTGTGTGTGTGTGTGCGTGTGTGTGTGTGTGTGTGTGTGTGTGTGTGTGNGTGTGTGTGTGTGTGTGTGTGTGTGTGTGTGTGTGTGTGTGTATGTATGTGTGTGTGTGTGTGTGTGTGTATGTGTGCGCGCGCGTCAAAAATAATAATACACCGGCCGGTTTATATCACAGACAGACAGGCAGGCAGACAGAGAAACCGACACATAGATAAACAGACCGAAATAGACAGACGGGTAAAACGTGGAGGCAGGCAGTCAGACAGACAGACAGACAGACATACAGACAGACAGAGAAACAGACAGACAGACAGTCAGACAGACAGACAGAGAAACAGACAGACAGACAGTCAGACAGACAGACAGAGAAACAGACAGACAGACAGTCAGACAAACAGACAGAGAAACAGACAGACAGACAGAAACAGACAGACAGACAGACAGAGAAACAGACAGACAGAAACAGACAGACAGTCAGACAGACAGACAGAGAAACAGACAGACAGACAGAGAAACAGACAGACAGAGAAACAGACAGACAGAAACAGACAGACAGTCAGACAGACAGACAGAGAAACAGACAGACAGACAGAGAAACAGACAGACAGAGAAACAGACAGACAGAAACAGACAGACAGTCAGACAGACAGAAACAGACAGACAGACAGACAGACAGGTAGAGAAACAGAGAGACAGATGAAACCTGCTGTGCAGCCTCAGCAGTTTCTCAGCAGTTTTTGAAAGGTATACAGGATGGACAATAATAAAAGGAAAACTTTACAATATGCTGTAATCTAATACAGCAGCACCACAAACTATAACCTCAGAAGTTTGTGTAGAGATGAATCAGCACCTCCTCCACCACGTCAGCAAAAGCTAAATATTCCAATCTTCACAATAATCTTCACAAAACTATACTGGACACAGAGTTTAAAGGACCATACCACCCATTTTGCATGTTTGAGCCTAATATATTCAGATTTCATACATGTTACGTTACTGACAATCATTTCCCAAAGGATAAAACCGTATTTCAGCTTTCCTGATATTTTGCAAAATCTCTTAATCTTTCAAAATCAAATATTCAAGTGATACACCCACCTTAAAAATCCATGTTTCTCCTGCTAATAGTTACACAGCCTTATGAAGTCACGGTCCTTTAAATTTTTCCATAAACGCAGGTCTTCTTTTGGGACTATATTCCCCGGTGGAGGCATACATTCACTCCACGCTTTTTATTGAGCTTAAACACTAAAATTACATAACTTCTAAAAAAACCTGAATACACGTCTTGTTGGTGATGATGGATTACCTATCCCAAGAACGTTTACAGTATCAACAAGTTGATTTTAATAGCAGAATGAACTGAAACCAATGGAGGTCTGGAAGGTAGGAAAAACATTTTTAATTCAGTGTTCCAGTAGTATGCTTTGGGAAATGATTGTCAGTAACATAACATGTATGAAAATTGAATATATTAGGCTCAAACGTGCAAAATGGACAGTATGGTCCTTTTATCGTGACGCAGTTTATAATTTATTTATAGGAGAATTTCTTAAAAATAACACTGTAGCATCGCCACAGAATGCTAATTTCTGATTGCTGAAAGTTTGACCCTTCTCAAAGTGCAATGTATATTAAACTTTAAAGGAGCATACCGGTGATTTACTTTTACAGAGAAATTAAAATGCCCGTGACTTCTACAATCGTGCAGAAGTGTTAGAAGGCAAAACATTGAATTCTAAGGTGAGTGAATCACCTGAATGTTTGATTTTGGAGGATTAGGGCATTCAGAAAAATAACAGGAAAACTAAAATACGGTTTTACATTTTGGAAATTGGTTGTCAGCAACGTATGCGGTTTGTACATATCGGGCTTAAACATTCAAATTTGCCATTATGGTCCTTTAATTGTTTAATCTCTTTTGGTGTCAACATGAAGTTTTGACACTTGACAAACTTCAACACAAACTTTATTACACTATAAATATGAGAAAAAACAAATAACATAATATGTCCTCCTTAACGTTAGAAAGATGATGGTCACATGGTACACAAAACAAATATGTCAAACACACACATACACACACATCCAGCACCAGAACTTCCCACCGTGACTTCTTCCTGAACTCTACATGTCACACACACATATCCTCCTGAATTGGCACCCAACACACACCCAGAATCCGTTTCCCCAAAATGTAAATTGCTCATGCAGAATAGGTGCATATAATTAAGCTATTCTCCTCCATAATTTGGAGGAGAATAGCTTGTTCTCCAAGCTGCTTCATTTCTAGCAGACAGGCACGGCGAGCTGAGCTATATGCAGCCTGGAAAATACCATTCCTACAAAATATCATTTCCTGCAAGTGTTTCATTCTCAAACAATGCGCCCTAAATGCAGCACATCTTCACTTGTGAACTTAATAACGCTGACGCACCATGAAACATCCTGTGCCGCTTTCATTCCTCGCGAGTAAATGATAATTGCGGCGAATACATTCCTTCCAGCATCTATAATTTTGTAAACACCCAAACCAGCTGCAACTTCCTCCACATCACCACGATGAACCATAACACAAAATGAAGATATGCTATAGCTTAATGGCATAAAATCAATGTTAAATTAAAGCAACAAGAGCTGAAGTCCAAACCGTTCGGAGTCCATGTTGTTTGTGTTTTTTTGGAGCTCCAGGCTCATTCTGGCCCTGGGATGTAAAAATAAATCCGTGGCTTTGGTCAGAGGGTTTACGGGTTGTGCAGCAGGATAAATTAGTCCACCGGGGGTCTCGTTAAGGTGGTGCAGCTCACCTGTTTGTGATGGTGGTCGTAGGAGTTGATGTGGTTGTCGTACTGTTGGTGTCTGACGTATTGCTTATCGCACAGCTCACAGTAGAAACTGGAGTCTCCTTCCTCCTACAGAGACAGGCAGACAGACAGGCAGACAGACAGGGAGACAGACAGAGACAGAGACAGACAGACAGAGAGACAGAGACAGACAGACAGACAGACAGACAGAGACAGACAGACAGAGAGACAGACAGACAGGGAGAGAAGGAGGTTAGATCTCAAGATTTTTTTTTTAAATCTTTGTTCCATTAAAGGACCATACCATCCATTTTGCATGTTTGAGCCTAATATATTCAATTTTCATACATGTTATGTTACTGACAATCATTTCCCAAAGGATAAAACCGTATTTCAGCTTTCCTGATATTTTCCTAAATCTCTTAATCTTTCAAAATCAAATATTCAAGTGATACACCCACCTTAAAAATCCATGTTTCTCCTGCTAATAGTTACACAGCCTTATGAAGTCACGGTCCTTTAAATTTTTCCATAAACGCAGGTCTTCTTTTGGGACTATATTCCCCGGTGGAGGCATACATTCACTCCACGCTTTTTATTGAGCTTAAACACTAAAATTACATAACTTCTAAAAAAACCTGAATACACGTCTTGTTGGTGATGATGGATTACCTATCCCAAGAACGTTTACAGTATCAACAAGTTGATTTTAATAGCAGAATGAACTGAAACCAATGGAGGTCTGGAAGGTAGGAAAAACATTTTTAATTCAGTGTTCCAGTAGTATGCTTTAGGAAATGATTGTCAGTAACATTACGTGTATGAAAACTGAATAAACTAGACTCAAACATACAAAATGGATGGTATGGTTCTTTAACTTCATTTGCCAAAAAAAAAAAAAAAAAAAAAGGATCAGTAATATTGCAGAAAGTCTAAGCTTTCTGAGAAGCTATAGCATCAGAAAGATCTTTTGCTATTTTTGCTCACCTTACCAATCTTGGTTGGAAACGGAATCCGTAACAATCATTAAAATCTGGAGAATGTCAATGTTCTGACAATGCATAGAATCGCCTTGCAGCTAACAGCAAACAGCTAACAGCAAACAGCTAACAGCTAACCCACATTCAAGCTTCAAAACAGTGTTTTAGAAAACTAATGACATCATGATTCTTTACCGTCTGATTTAAATGCAGTATTGATCTGAATGTGACATTACTGAATGTGCTGTAAAGCTAATAGGCTGTAGCTGAAAAAAAAAGTAAAATTATCTTTCATATCACATTTGGACATCCATCGATCATAATTGGGTTTGGCTGTAAAAACAGCCTGTTTAAAATTAAAATGTAGGTTAGACTTGGCGTGTTTATTGTGTCAGACAAAGATAGAATAGGTCATAAAGCGTGTTTATGGAGGACGTGGCACTGCTGATTAATTCACCATATACAAGCTTTTAATTTGTTACCTGTCATATGAAATGTGTGTGTGTGTGTGTGTGTGCGTGTGTGTGTGTGTATTGTACAGTATATGTCATGTGGAGTGATGCTGTCTCTATTGCTTCCGAAGGCTAATGGGCCCTTCAATCAAAACTATTGATCAGCAATCTTGAGTGGCTGAGTGAACACACATGCATAGATACACCCACTGATACACATGTGAAACACACACAAACACACACACACACACACAAATATCTGCAAACCAATAGATATGCTTCACTAGTGTGTCACAAGCACACACATACAGACATTCACAGATAAGCTAATGCATAATTGAACTTTTACGTCTATGCGCGCACACACACACCACACACACACCCACACACACACACACACCATCTCCATTAATGGCAGATTGATTTATCTTTAAAAGTGGGGAACATTCAATCTGTGACATGACCTTCAGTGGAGGTCTCAACTGTGCACACGTGTGTGCTTGTGTGTATGTGTGCATGCATGTGTGTGTGCGTGTGTCTGTGTGTGTGCGCGCCACAGTTTGCATAAGCCAGTAATCACCAACTTAAAGTCAGTAAAAATTGCAGTGGGAAAGCTTCCCGAACCCTGCAGCCATCAGGATGGTGGAGAGACATAAAGAGGAGGAGGAGGAAGAGGAAGAAGGGACAGACAGAGACAAACAGAAAGACAATGACAAAAGGAAAGGGGAAACACAGACATCCCTGTTGCATCCCTCACGGTTCCAGACCACCTCCATCCTGGACCATTAGCGCCGGGATCTCCTGCTTCAGTCCACATTAGCTCATCAGACAAGCGATTACTGCAGCTACCATAATCCCATTAACTAACAAATTTATGTTACATTATTCTATTATGCAACAAAACATTACATTTGCATTATTTAATCAAAGACGGCATTGGTTTGCATTATGTCATTAAAGATGTCGTTGGGTTGCATTAGCCTGCTAAAGATGGGCTTCCATGGCCATTAAACATGCTGGCTGGATCGCCTGGAAATTGCTGCTGAGTAAAGTCAAATTAAAACACATTACAGTTCAGGAGCTTTTGGTGCTTTGTGTCCAAACTAAATAAAAGGATATGTCTCCCTGCTGCCATGCAGGAAAAACTTCACGGCTTTGATTTTACACCTTTAGACTTCAGCTGAGGAGAGTTTAAGTTAAGTGGAGGAAAGTGCAGGAGCCTGAGAGCCAAACTTTTCTGGACAGCCTCTCAGGTTTGGGGTGATCAAAGGTTCAAATGAGCCTCGCCAGGTTAATATCAGGCCAATCGGCGAACTAAATGTGGGCATATGCATGAAGATGCAATTCACCACTTCTCGAAACACCAAATACAATTCTTTATTCTGGGCTTTAGGAGAAATTTGAGTTGGAAAGTAACAGTCGCCATGTTTTTTACATTTTAAAAATCAGAATGAAAGACCAATCAGAGAGAGTAATGGTGCGTTTTTTCAGGTTCATGCTGAGGTCGGTTATCTACTAAAATAAAAAATGTTTTAAACTATTTCTGATTTCGCTCAATATTGTAAACAAAGATGACGACAGTTGAGAACATCGCAACTTTACGTATTAACGCAAGGTTTCTGACGCTCAATTGTTTTTTTTTAAACATTTTTCAGCCATTTTCTGTTCTGCTGATGTGACAAAAGTTGACAATGCTGCCCCCTTTGATTTTTGTAGGTATTGCATCTTTTGGATATGTAGCATTAATTGTCAAAGACATGAGCAACCAACGCTTCAACATGTATGCATTAAAGGACCATACATCCATATATACATTTTATATGTTTGAAAATAAAAGATGGTTTCACATTTTCGAAAACACGTACTTGGGTGGTATTTATGGTGCTCAAATCACCAGTATGGTCCTTTAAACGCTTGCTGCTTGATCATGTGACAGTGCAGAATCATTGAAATTATAGCTGAACTGTTTTTAAATACAACCTGAATACACATTACATTACTGACAACTATTTTACAAAAATACTATTTGAGCGGTAAATATTACAATTGTTTTTCCTACCTTCCAGACTGCTATTGGTTTCACTTCATTCAGTACGCTATAAAAATCAACTTGTAGAGAGTGAAACGTGCTTGAAATTAGTAATCCATCACAACACGTCTTTATAAGTTTTTGTCACAGTAACTTTATTTAACTGGCCCAACACGGAGCTGCACCAAAGAAAATGTATTTCTCCGCCAAGAAATATAGTCCTGGAAGTAGACGACTGTTGTACTGAATGTACTGTCTACATTCAGACGAACGCTGAATTTTAAGGTGATATATCACCTGAACATTTGATTTTGAAAGATTAGGAGTTTTGGCAAAACAACATAAAAACTAAAATATGCTTTTACATTTTGGAAAATGGTTGTCAGTAACATAAGGTGTATGCAGGTAATATTTATCAGCCTCAAACATGCAAAATCACCAGTATAGTCCTTTAAAATCAAGTATAATCTGGCCTAACATAACAACAGCAGTGATTTGCACATTCAGTTTTTAGTATGTGCATTTCAAATTGTGTTGATATATTTTTTTTACTGCTGCGAAAATGTGAAATAATCCGTATCTGCGGATGTTTCCCTTGTTTTAATAAATATTTTTAGGGATACCTGCGCTGACAGCAGCTGTGTGGGTGCAGCAATTTCAGCTGTTTTCTAAGTGGCTTTATAAGTCTGAAGCATGAAAACTCACGTGGAGCTCCTCTGCAGTAAATGACTTTCTTACTGACAGATTTTCTTCTCCTCTGCCTCCCTCAGGGTTCTGTTCTTCCTCTCAGCTCCTACTTTTTTTTTTTTTTAACNTTTTTTTTTTTTTTTTTAAATCTTAGGTCAAGTTAGGTCATTTTTAATCTTACGCGGGAGAGAGAAAATAGGTGCGAGCCTTTACGTTGATCATTTGGTGCCGTGGCGTGGCTCATTTATCACAGCATTACGTGCTTTAAAAACTGAAGGGAACGTAGCAACAGATTTTACAAGGTCACAACCTGTTCTGAAACCTCCTGCGATAAAAGCCGAGAAAATTGAATTGGGTGGACCGCTAAAAAAAATCCGCGGGAAGAGCCGTTGATAGCAAACTGAGCCGTGAGACAAACGCAGTCAGACAGATGCAATCTGTCGGACGGTATGGCAGCATTTGTTTCTCCTGCGGGAATGGAACTCTTTAAATGTGTGTGTGTGTGTGTGTTTGTGGGTAAAATGATGATCTTGTTTTATTAGAGTTTCATTGAATTGTTTTGAGCAGTTTTGAATCGTAGCCAAACACAGCAGCAGCTTTTAGCAATAAAAACAGATTAGAGAGTTTTGTGGGGAAATATCCAGTAAGGCAGGAGAAGTAAACTCGTTGAACCTTTAAGCCGATCCTGGCAGTGCCGGTCAGGTCTTAAGGGGGCCGTGCGAGGGCCGTGCGAACCCTCTGGGTAACGTTTTACAGTGGTGGAATTTAAGCTCTTAAGACTCGGGCATTACTTTATTCCCTCAGCAGTTTAATTGCTAATTTGTTGACAAAATGATGCGGCATTTTATCTGTGCAAGAACGACATATTTTCCACTGATAATTGAGTTTTTATTGGACTGTATGGAGCGATTTGCCTTTGTAAACTGATTTTTCACTGTATGCTTACATGCTGCGGTGATTTGCTGTGTGTTTTGTTGTTTTGTTTATTTTGGCTTATTACCGGATTTTTTTTAATCATAAATCCAGGCTGGCAAAAAAAAATAAATAAATAAAAAAAAAAATCCCTTATGGGACAATAAAGTTTGAAATGNAGGCTGGCAAAAAAAAATAAATAAATAAAAAAAAAAATCCCTTATGGGACAATAAAGTTTGAAATGAAATGGGAAATGAAGTGAAATGAAATGAATGTGCTTGTTTGTTTGTGTGTGTTTGTGTGTGTATAATGAGAATGAGTGCAGCATGTAATTGAAAGGAAAAGAAAATAAGTAGTTGACCTTCCCACCACCAACATCTTGACCAAATGCACTACTCTGCTCCGATAAAAAGAGATATTATATTATATTATATTATATTAGTGGACTGTTCTGGTCTACTAGAGGAAAATAAGAGTTTATTAGTTTATTGTTCAGACTTCCACTTTATAACAAACTACAGAAAAATCAGCTCTTTTCAAAAATCGTTTGCTGGAAAACAAACAGCAAGTTTTGTTTGCGATGCTTTAAAGGACCATTCTGGTGATTTTTGCCTGTTTAAGCCCAATAAAAACTACGTTACTGACAGCAATTTTCACAGCAACCTAATTTTTTCAGATTCATCACGGATGCATTATGAATTATGATTTTTACAGAACTCACTGTTTTAATTAGTTTTTCTTCCCTTCTTTTCATGTTTTATTCTTCTTTTATTTTTGCCCTCATTTCTTTCTTTCTTTCTTTCTTTCTTTCTTTCTTTCTCCTCTGTTAGTCACAGACGTTGAGTTAAACTTCCGCTGAGATGGTGGAAGAACTCCAGTGAGATTTTGGCTGTTTTTCGTGGTTTCACCTCTGGGGAAACAACTCCAGCTCAGTCATCTGTTACACTTTCTGCATTTTCCAGCAGCCAAACTTCCTTCTTTATACACCGAGGGAACGTTATATGGATTACTTCACATTTGACGATGTGTCAAAGCACGTTCGCTGAGGGAGGGAAACGCGGGGAATCGTGGGCTCAGGATGCTGCGGGCGGCGGCCTGGCAGAAGCAGGACGAACTGGGACTATAAAGTCTGAGCCAAATGGTTGTGTTTGTGCTCCAGTTGGCGAAGGAGTTTCTCTCCGTGTTGCTTCCCTTGTTGGATTCTGTTGCTGATAGCAGTGCGGGAAGACGTTCTGTATGAGACAATGGAGAGTTTAAACTAACAGAAACTGATTTCTGTAATGCACCTTTGCAGCGTTTCTGTTGCATTTATTTCTGGTGCCCAGTGCTTCACAGCATCTTATCGATCACATTTTGCCAGCAGTCTTTCTGTCACTCTAACAGCATTTTCACAGTTGCTGCGTTTCCATCCAACTCATTCGCATATTTAATGCGCATTTCTGGTTATTCGATTAAGGGAAATGCGAATGGATGCGCATTTCCATCAACTATGTTATCAATTATCTCAGAGGTGATTTCATCCTACATAAACTAATGTCTCTGTAATGTTATGCGTTGCGTTCTATATCCTGGAAAACTTTGGACTTTCATTGTTCTAAAACATCCTCTGTCACACAGGAAGCTGTTTGAGCTTTACTGTTTCATTAGAAGAAGAANATTGTTCTAAAACATCCTCTGTCACACAGGAAGCTGTTTGAGCTTTACTGTTTCATTAGAAGAAGAACTGGGCTGTTAGCATAGCATGCTAGCTGCGTCAAAAGCCTGAATCCTCTGAAATCTGCATTTCTACACTAAATATTGCTTGCTAAAATTGGCGATACACCTGATGATAACGGTCAAAGCAATAAACTAAATTTTTTTTAAACTTACAAGTTTGTGACGAGCACCCAAACGCACCATCAGTTTTGGTTTCTTTTGCTGCGTTTCCATCCAACTTATTTGCATTTTTAACACACATTTCTGGTTATTTGACTAAAGGAAATGCGAATTGATGCGCATTTCCATCAACTACGTTATGAATGATCTCAGAGGTGATTTAATGCTACATAAACTAACGTCCACAGCAAAACACAGCATGCAGAGCTTAACTGAAACCCTTGGTGTGGAAGAATACTTATTATAGCTCATAAGCAGTTATACATGCCTTATTAATGCAGCCAACAAGCTAATGATGCTAATGATAGCGCTACCGTTGGCACTCTATAAACTCGTTAGGTGTGCAGAGTACCGTGTGATGGAGAAACTTTCAGTGTGGGTAAAACAATCGTTTACACGGCGTGTCAAGTTATTTGTGAAAAATTTATACATTTTTCGGATATAACGAATAACGGATCCATCGTTCTGCAGGCGCTTGTTAACGACCAGCTGCTCTTCTGAGGTGTGTATGTGTGTATGTATGTGTGTGTGTGTGTGTGTTCACCAGGCACCGCATGTCGCGTCCTCATCTTAATGCGAATAAACTGTTTCCATCCACTTTATTCACATTTTGTCTTATGCGAGTAATCAGCTGGTCCACCTCTGCTAAGCGCATACATTTTTAATGCATATTTTGGAGTTAATGCAAATTAACGGTGTTTCCATCCAGGCTTTCTGGTGCGCATATTCATTATTCGCATAAAAAGACTTGGATGGAAAGGCAGCTTTTCAGACTTCTTTGAGCCGCACAACCCAGCCGTTTGGCTAGCGATGGAGCTACTGGGAAGAAGATGCTCTGCTGACCTTCTGTACCAGGATTCATGGGTAATAAAGTTGCTGCTGTTGTGCAAAAAAATGCTTTCCTGTTCCTCCGTCTGACCTTGTTCTGTGTCCGAAAAGAAACATGGAGTTTCTGCGTGAAGAAGAAAGCGGAGCTGAAGTCTTATCAGCAGTAGGACGCTGCACGTCTGTATATACTACAACTATCCGCTCCATTTACTGTGAGTCTGCACAGGCTTATCTGTGTGTGTGTGTGTGTGTGTGTGTGTGTGTGTGTGTGGATTGGCTGAGCAGGTTTTTCTGCAGCGAGTCTGAAGTCATGGAAAATATGCAGTTAATTTACACTGCTTCTCCAAACAATGAGAAACTGACAAAAAGTGAGTGAGAGAGAGAGAGAGAGAGAGAGAGAGAGAGAGAAATGGTGAAAGCAGTGAACCAGAGAAAAAGAAAGAAGAGAGTGATGCGTGAAGAGGAAAAAAATCATTTTATCTGCTCCGTCTGCTCTTCCCTGCCTGTGAAACCACGTTTCCGTGCATGTGCGTGTGTGTGCGTGTGTGTGTGTGTGTGTGTGTGTGTGTGTGTGAGACCTGTGTTAGTCAGCAGAAAGTGTATGAAAACAGCAAAAGTCATGTTTCAACATTTCCACATGTGTGACAGCCTGTTTAAGCCTCTGCAAACATCTCAGCAGTTCACTTCTGCAAAGGTCATTTTACTCAACACGTCTGTGGCTGATTCACTCCAACACGCTTCTGTTACACAACACGCTGCGGCTGACACGCCAGGAAACTTTCACAATAACAACCATGACAGCAAAAGTTACGACAAGACTAAAGAACTTCACTCGTCATTGATCTTTACCGGTGGAAACGTAAAGTTTGGCGTGTGGAACCGAAGCACACGTCCACCTTGCTACCTGAATCAAAAGGACATATTAGTATATCAACATGTTAACATAGCATGCTAACATTAGCATGCTATCTGCTTATTAGCTTGTATCTTGTCAGAGTGTCGTTCAGGTGTTATTAAAGTGTGGTTCAAATGAAAATTTGAAGCTGCTGGTGGCGCTAGATGAAAAGAAAGCGCATCATGTCTCACGGCTCAAACGTCACGGAATCAATCCCATGTGAAGATATTTCACTAGCGACGGGCCATGTTGGACTGACAGACAGAAAAACAACAGAAAAGAGCAAATACAGAAAAGTAAGCATCCTTTAAGGCATGACTGTCATCGTGCTCACCAGCCAATCAGAAAGAATGACACGTGCCTTTAACTCCTCCTCCTAAAGAATGATTGACAGCATGATCTTAAAGCCAATTTTGGAGCTTAAAGGATAACTGTTAAATTATGCCCTAAAGAGAGTGAGAGAGAGAGAGAGAGAGAGAGAGAGAGAGAGAAAGAGAGAGAGGCTTTAATGAACAATAGAGAGAACAAGCAATTCAACGAGTGAGCGAAAGAAACGAGATGAAAGAAAGCTTGTCAGCTCAGCGGGAAGGAGAGCACAGCATCAATCTACTCTCTCTCTCTCTCTCACACACACACACACACAAACAAATAAAAGACATGTATAAACACACATATGCACATGTATGAACAAATTCTACTCCACAAACTCATCATCTTCTTCTTCTTCTTCTTCTTCTTCTTCCTCGCTGTCTGTCTGCATGAACAGCCCTCACTGACAACAGCTGTCAATCATCCTGCCAGGCCACCAGCCAATTAGGACACGGTTGCCACGGTTACAGGCACACACTCACATTCTCGCTTCTCACATCCGACGGTTTCCCGCCTACTCACAGCATGGAGAGAAAGATGGAAGAAAAGAGTCTTCTCTTTCATCATTCTGATCAGATTTCGTCTCATTCATTGTTTCATACATGTTCGCTCAAAATTCCGCCTTTTCAGACGTATCAGGTATTTTTGGAGAATTTGGATTTCTGTAAATTGGAAAAATTCATGTTTTCTGTGTTGAACATTGTCAAAGCTGCAAAAGTTGAAGTTGACACTTTAACACCATAACTGCTAAACCGCCTTGAAATGGCTGTTTTTGATTGGTCCTTTACCTCTGTGACATGATGATGTCACAACATCCTCGTCAAATCCGTTATGCATGCTAGTTCAGCCAAAATAAAAGTGTTTCCTCTGAAACTTTGCCATTTACATCTGGGAGATTAAAGATTTCATGATTAAAGATGATGATGAATCCATACATGATTAAAACATCACAGAATGTGACAAATACACACACACACACACACACACAGACCATTCTGAATCTGTTATATACTGTATTTTACTTTTTTTTGTGTTAGTACTGCTTTGTATGTTATATTGTCCAAATATTTTATGTATTTGTACTTTGATGCTTTGTCAAAATTGTTCTTTTTTGAAACTTTCACGCCAATAAAGCCTTTGAATTGAAAAAAAAAATTGATTTCATGAGACAATACTAGTAAAATAACGCATGCATTAAAAAAAATTTAAAAAATAAGAAGATATAATTTTATCATTGGTCTCATAAGTCCAAAGTTGACTAGAAATCACAATTACAGCCTCGGAGCTCAGAACAATGGAACAGAGGTTATTTTTCTCCTAAACACAGAAATATACCGTGTTTTGGCAAAGAAATGCTTATTTTGTGTTACATTACATCTAAATATTACTATCCTGTTACGTCTTCTCTCGTATTAAACAGCCAAAGTATTATTTTACTTTCCTGAGTGGATTCATGTATCTTAAAGCAGACAGAAGACAGAGCCTCTCCATCTTATATTGATCGAACACACACACACAACACACACACACACAATCAATACGATGCTTCTTAAATTCCTCAGCTTCTAGTGTGTGTGTGTGAGAGAGAAAGTGAGCGAGCGAGCTTGTCTGATAGCTGCTCTCATTCTTTGCTCATCTGATCTTTGTTCAGCACCGAGGACGAGTTTGAGATAGCAACAGAAGACAAACTAGGGAAGGGGGGAGCGAGGGATGAAAAGAGAGAAAGACAACAAGATCAGGGAACGAGACCAGGAAAAAGAAACCAAACCAAACTCTCCATTTTGTTTTAGGAAGAAATGAGGGGTGATAAAGGATGAGAGAGAGAGAGAGAGAGAGAGAGAGAGAGAGAAGGATCAAAGGGATTTATTGAAGACATTTAGGAAAGAAAGGAGGAGTGGAAAGAATAAAAAGAGGAGTAGTAGATAAACCATAAAGCAAGGATGAAGTAGAGCTAGGTGACAGAAATGAGAGAAAGAAAGAGAGAGAGAGAGAGAGAGAGAGAGAGAGAGACCAAGTTATTTGAGGGAATGATGGAAGGAGGATAGGAAGGACAAAGAGTGAAAGCACAGAAGAAAGGAGAGAAAAGGAATGAAAAGAGAAATGGTAGGGAGAGGGAGAAAAACAGCAAGTTGAAGAAATGATGAGGGTAAGAAGAAGAAAGTGAGAAAAATGATTAAATTCAAGCTAAAAGGAGGATGACAAGAGAAATGGAGGGAGAGAAAAACTGCAAGTGATGAAAGAAAGAAAGAAAGAAAGAAAAAGTAAATTCTACGAAGCTATGAGGAAAGGATGGAGGAAAGGAAGGAAGGATGAATCCAGGAAAAGGAAAGAGACAGGAGGTGACTCATAAAATGAAAGGGGGAAAAAAGCAAGAGGAAAAGATCACATGAATAACACGAATGACAAGAGGATGGTAAGAAGGAAGAAATAAGAGAAAAGAGAGAGAGGATAGAGAAATTAGTGGAGGTCTTGTGGAATGGAGGGAGGGACAGGAAATGAAAAGATGAGAGATGGAGATAAAAACCTGAGATGTCCAAGATGGAGAGGAAAGGAGAAGGAAAGGAGAGAGGGATGGAGGGATGGATGGAGGGATGGATGGAGGGATCAATAGTGATTTAGTTGGAGGGAGGAGAGGAAGCTGCGATGTACCATTTCACTTCACCACGTTTATCACGTTTATCCTCATTTCATACCGCTTCTGTTTTCAATATGTCGTGGGGAAGAAAAAGAATGAAAATTTTGGAAGAGATTACTGAATAGAGCTGAGCAATCTGGGAAAATTTAACAGCTACAGCTAAAAGAGCGACTCTCGTTAGCGCTTCAGCTAATGGTAGCGCAGACCGTGACATTCCTCGTGTTCAGGATGGACGTCCTCATTCATTCAAAGCGTTCACGTTCCCTCCAAACGTAAACGTTCCACATTTCCAGATTTCATCATCAACTCAAGTTTATTTGTAATTTATTAATATATTTTACTGATATTTTATTTATTATATCACGTTCAGTGTCTCAAAGTCCTTTACAAGCCCACAAGACCCAACGAGCTCTCTACGAAGACGAAGAAAAACCGTAAAGTAAAAAATGGAGGAAACCTCAGGAAAGGAAATTCAAAGAGATTTCTACTTTTTGGAATATGAATTTTAGACGAGAAGCAGAAAAGATCCAAATAACAATGAAATATTACAGGAAGATATGAAACAGCAACTGAGCCATGATCCAGGAAGAGGATCTCAAAAGTCCACAAAGTCTCTGTTGTCATGGCGACACGGTTTCTTTCGCCTTTGTGACTTTGCGACCGACAAAGACGGTCAGACGAACAAACGAGTCGTGTCGCTGTGTTGATCGATCACCATCGTATTCACGGACAGGAACTAAAATCACCAGGATTCACAATACACACACACACACACACACCTATTCAGAAACACACCTTGTGAAGAAGCCCTCCCACAGCTCCATGTCTGATGCATCATTTAAGCTGAACCAGCAGCGTTTAGAAGATGATGGATCATTTTCAGCAAGTGTTAAAGTGAAGCTCAGGAGAGAAACATAATCATAAAAATAACGGTTATTTTTAGATGTTTTAAGGTGGTTTTATGCTATTTTTCCTCTAAAAAAAGAAAAAAAAAGAAAAAGGGAACATATGAGTGTTTTTGGATCTTATTAGAGCTTCTACAGGAAAGAAGGCTAATCAAACTCCCTCCCTGTGTTTCTGTCACGCTGGCTTTAAATAGAAGCTGTTACACACCAATTATAGAGCTAATTGGATGTGGTGTGATTTAGGACATGCATACACACACACACACACACACACACACACACACATACATTAAAGTAACAATTTTACACCACAGTCAATGAGCTCTCCTTTGCATCTCTCTCTCTCTCTCTCTCTCTCTCTCTCTCTCGTTAATTGGTTCTCCATTGATTGGTCTGATTGGTCACTAAATTACATCATGCAGGTTCCAGCGATTAGCACAGCTGCATGGCCATTCTCATGCTCCAAACACACACACACACACACACACACAGAGAGAGAGAGAGAGAGACAGAGAGAGAGAGAGAGAGAATAAGCTCCGTGAAGCTTTATTTTACTTTTGTTTTCTCTCCATCATTCATGTCTTTCTGAAGTTCCTCCTAAATCATGAAATTACTCGACTAGAATGATTAAACATAAATAAACGGTCAATCATGAAAGTATAAATAGCTAAAACAGCAAATCTAAGGAAAGACATTTTATATTTCACAGATTCTCTCCAAAAATAATGTCTAAACAACCAACCACATGATATTCATCTGAAAATCCTACTGACCCTGAACACACCATGTCACCTCTTCAGCTTTTTTTTTTTTTTACCCACAGTGCACTACGGCTCTAGAGACGTGAGGCATGTGCGACATCATCACTAGGACCTGAAGAAGTCAACCAAACACACACACACACACACACCCTCATCTTCTCTCTCTCCACGTCAGCACACACACTGACACTCACACACACTCGTGGAATGAAATATGAATGCTTGGAGTGGTAGATGAATAAAAGATGACAGCCGTGGCGGCGTGGAGGGACCTGCACTGTCACACGTTACTAAAATCAAATCTTAGCTGGGATTTCCTCTCTTGGTGTGTTTATGAGGAAGTGTCAAATGGATGAAAGGCAACATAATGGCAGAGGAAAAGATGAATAAAGATGAAGGAGAGAAGGTTTTTATGAGTTTTGATGAATATATGATTTAGATGAACCCATCTGGTCCTCAATCAGAAACTGCAGACTGGATTAAATTCAACGGTCAAACACAGGAAGCTGTGACCCCAAACACACTCACCGCATCATCCCACAAACACAAATCTAATATTACACAACACAAACAAAGAAAAATAACAAAGAAAACATCATTTGTTCCCTTTCAATGACTTTGCATCTCCAGCTGAACATCGGTGCTGCAGCAGGAAGTGGAGCATGGACGCAGACGGAGGTTTTATCAGGGCAGAGAGCCATGATGAGCAGCAGCCAAAAGTCAGGCAAATTAATGGTGAGGGCAGCTAAAGCTGAGCTACAGGCTGTGTGTGTGTGTGTGTGTGTGTGTGTGTGTGTATCTAACAAGTGTGACGGGCCAGCCCCCTCAAAGTATGAAGTTTAAAATGGCTACAGGAGAGACATGCAGTCACACACAGCAGTATGTATACAAACAGACACACACACACACACACACACACACACACACACACACACACACACACACAGAATCTTGCTGTTGAGCTCCAATGATCCATTATTGCTATCCTGCAGCAGCGCAGCAAAGCTTTTCCTACCAATTGTGTGTTTCTTTCTCTCTCTCTCTCTCTCTCTCTCTCTCTCTCTCATCCTTAGATATATATTTTATATTCAAGAAAGCATCTTCTCCTGTACATACACATACTTTTTCCTGATTTTACAACTTTCCTGTGTTTTTCTTCATATATATATATATATATACACACACACACACACATACATATATATACTCTGAGAAAGGGAACAATGGAAAGGAAAATTAAAGAAGTGAAAGAGAGCAATAGAAAAGAGAGTAAGAGTGTGTTTGTGTTGTTGAGGAGTAGAAGGGGTTGGTGAGGGGCCGTGGAGTATACAAAATGGAAACTATGAGCCCCTTATGTCTGTGTGTGTGTGTGTGTGTGTGTGTGTGTGTGTGCAATAAAGAGAGATATAGAGAGAGAGAGTTTGTGAGTTCGTACTGTAGCTAATGCTAACATGTTCTGTAGTCCAGACATGGTTATTTATGTCCCAAACATACACACACACACACACACACACACACACACACACACACACACACATACACACTTAGGGTCTGCAGTCTTTCAAGCTATCCAATTACACAAATTGCTTTGCTTCAGTTACGCTCTGTTAAGTTTTCCTACAGGAAAATGACATGTGTTAGCAAACATGCCAAGCACTGTACACACACACA
>VXCM01007333.1:50000-58171 GCA_014773175.1 Lucifuga dentata
CTTGAAGTGGACAAAAAAAGGTGCCAGTACTTCCCTTATCTGTGTGCTGGTCGCCATTGGCTGGTCATCAGGTCGGGTCCTGGAGGAGGTTCAAAGCTCAATGTTGATAAGTATGTATTGAGTTCACCGTGACTTTTGTTTTATTTAATATGTGGCCCTTTGACTGTGAGAATGAAATTTTATTGGCCCCCATCCTCATTAAAGTTGCCCATCCCTGGAATATATAAATACACGGTCCCCTGATTTCATTCGTCCGGCTGCAACCTTTGCTATTGTTTTCCTCTGCATTGTTCTGCAGGAGAGTACGGAAGATTTATGAGAGNCAACCTTTGCTATTGTTTTCCTCTGCATTGTTCTGCAGGAGAGTACGGAAGATTTATGAGAGGTTCTGGTACTCCTGAAAACATCCCGGTACTCTGAAATGAAAATCACAGAGGTCCCGGTGTAACAGCCCAAGCTATACCCCGCTGCCCAGACTGTCCCTGGGGTTAAAGTGGGCTGGTCTGTTGTATACTCGGGTCTATTCTGGGCTAGTCCTGTTTATACCCCGGGGTGTTATTTAGGATAGGCTATTTAATACCCCTCCCCCAAGACCAGATTATACCCCCACACTCAGACACACAATATTCAAGGATACATAAGTTTTTGGTTTTATTTCACAGACTTTCACACGCTAATCCTAACCCTGATAACACAACCTCATAATTTATCAAAAAAGTCTATGTTGCAGTGATGTTATTTTTTAAATTATGATGGAAAGAAACTCTGGACATTGAAATACAGACTAATTTATGAATAACATAAGGGGGTATACTCTGGACGAGCGGGGTATAGTCTGGTCTAGGTCAAAATATACCCTGAGCTATAAACCAACCTGGGCTATTTTAAACCTCAGGGTATATTTTGGGCTAGACCAGACTATACCCGGTATAGTTTGGCAGGGGCTTAATCTGGCCTCCTACACCGGTGCTGCATACCGATGAGTACTGACCCACTTCAATCAACTGATTTGTCTCCGTTTAAAAAACATTTCTCCTTTATATGATAAAGATGCCAAAACACCACAATCATACGACATGGGTAGATTGGAGCTAAATATTTTCCACTTTCCCTAACTATTTTGTGTAAATTCCAAGTCCTTCATAACCTGCAAATCATTGAAATTGATGTGTTGTTATTTATTTCAGGCTTTATGTCCACAGGGATGGAGTCTAAGCAGCAGCTCAGTCTGAAAATGACGAGCTGTAGGCAGCTAATATATCCAACTTTAGCTCATTTCCGCTGCAGCGAACCAGCATACAGACATAAAACATATAGAGCGAGAGACGAGGAAGGGATATATATGAGGGAGGAAATTACATACAGATGGGGACAGGAAATAAGATGGAGAACAGGGAAGGAGGAAATGAAAGGTGAATGAGAGGGAAAACTTGCAAAGTGGTGAATAAAATCAGCATGAGGAAAGAAAGAGAAAGAAAATGAGGGAGGAATATGACAGATAGTAATAAAATGTTGGAAATGTAAAGAAAAAGAAGGTGGGAGTGACAAGGAGGGAGAGAACGCAGGATGTTGAGGGTAGGGAATGTAGCGAGGGATGGAAAGATGGAGTTCATTAGCTGAGACAGCAAACACACCTGCTGCCCTGCTATTTCCCTATCTGTGTGTGTGTGTGTGTGTGTGTGTGTGTGTGTGTGTATGTGTGTGTGTTATGACAGATGTCGTACCATGCTGCGTCCCAGCGGAGGACGGGGTTAAAGTTCACGAGGAATGGCCTCGTGGCATCCAGCCTGATACAGGACACTTCTAAAACACAGAGGACCACTGGTGGAATAATAAATACAAACCAGATAGATGAAATCGTCGCCTCTGATTGGCTAGAGCACGTTAGAAGTCACCTTGAAAGACCCAATCAGCACACACTTTTTAACTATACAGGAGCTTACATAAGTTAAAAATATTAATGCTTGTTTTTCATACGTATTAAAGTTAGTCTCACTATTAAATATAGTACAAATTTGGAATCTGTTACAGGAAGTCGAGTTTTCTTTGAAATGCCACATTTGTTGACAGGTATCCTGTGGAGTTTTGACCACTAGGAGTGCTGTAGAGCTCAATTTAAAATAAATAAATAAATAAAAAAACATGTTTTGGTCTTAAAACTTTAATTTTTATGCTAATAGCAATTACAGTAATTATAGTAATAAGGATTTAACTTTTTTTTTTAGGTTTTTATGACTTTCTTCCACAGACTGGAACTGATTGAGTGCTAATTGTGCCTGCTTTTCAAATTTCCAAATGTGCTGCTGCATAAAATGCATTTACCTCAAAGTTTGACCTTGTCTACCAAATGAAAGGTGTAAAGATTATTTCCCACAATTCCTAATCCAGACAGTCTGTGAAAGTAATGTGCCATAAAATAATAATAAATAAATAATAATAGTAAAGAAAGAGAAGAATTACCCCTAATCAGACTTGTTCCATTTACTCCACTAAGTTTTTTCACTAAATTGTAATTTATTGAGTATTTTTATTGCAGGATACTTTTAACGGATACTTGAGTATATTTATGAAGAAAAAAATATACTTTTACTGCGTTACATTTGGTCACACTCTTTGCGTTACTTTTGATTTCACCGTTTGAATTCAGTTACGTTCAGTTTTTCCTCTCGTTGTCAGACGCTACACTGTCTGCTTCAGCTCCCAAGTAGCCACGCCCCCACCCTCTGTTTCCATGGTTTCACGGAGCAGAACAGTCATGGCGGAATCAACAGCAGGAGGTTTAGAAGAGGCACATCCCTGGCCACACATTCAAATGCTGTTTTCTTTTCAGCTACATAATGCATTGTGTCTTTGTTGTCTAAAAATGTGACATTTCAGCTTTTAAGAATCAACATGGAACTTGAGGAAACGTGGCGGTAAGCTGACTGCTAATGCTAACTCAAGTTTTCCTGTTCTATTCTGAGTAAATTCATGAAGCTAACCTAACTAACAGTCTTGGGGCCAAGCCAGAATTGTCATGATTTGTTATGTGGTAAATATCTGATTTATTACTGTCTACTGTTTCTTTATATGATTTAGATTGTATTAGAAGCTACATGTGGCTACGTAGCATTTTTTTCCTCAGACAAACACTTTATAGCTTGTTGATTATTCCAAAGAATAAGCTTGATCAAAGTTACTCACTACTCAAGTAATCTTTTTATAGATACTTTCTCACTCAAGTCATTATTTTGGTGACTACTCTTACTTATACTTGAGTCACTGTTATCATAAAGTAACAATACTTTTACTTGAGTACAGTTTCTGGCTACTCTACCCACTTCTGCTAATGGTTTTTAACAAGAAACACTGAATGGAAACATGATAAATCCACAGGAGACGTTTAACGTACTTGAACACACAGTTGGCTGCGGTAGAAAAATACAAAGACTTTCATGCAAATAAAGCACATGGGATTCATATGCAAATTAACCTAAAGTGAGATATATTGAAATGAGTTAAAGGACACACGGCGAGACCTATGGAGCTAGGTGTATTTAATAATAGCCTGAGAGCTGCTCTGTGTTTAATAAGAGCCTGTAATTCATTCTCTATCCACCTGAGAGAGCAAACAGGACCTCCTGACCAGGCTTCATAATGAAGTCAAACTCAGACGGCTCATACCTGAACCTGTGAGCAGAAAGAGCCCTGAGGTCTAATGTCCTGGGATCTGAACTCATTAAAACACAGTCAGAGTTTACCCAACGTTAGAACCTGCTGCTGCCCTCATACAAGTACAGCGGAACAGATCAAAGCCCACTAATAACGTACAGAATGTTGGTGTTTTAAATCTCCGTTCTGCTGTATGTAATAGAATTCAGCGCTGTTGGTTCTATTGTGTTTGGTTCTATTTTGTTTTCCCAAAGCTATTCTCCATCTGACAGCCACCGGAGGCGAGCAAAGGAGAAATATGTGGCTCTTCATCGATTTTCACTTTAAATCCACTTCATATAACCAAGACAACTGAGGGGGAGGAGGAGGGGGAGGAGGAGGAGGAGTCTAACACCAGGAGTGAGGGAGGAGATGCTACAGGATTATTACAATCAAAACCACATGATGGACAAAGACAGGACAAAAGTTCTTCTGGATGAGAATATTTAAAGACAATTAAGGCCCTGTCCACACTAATACAGATATTTTTTTAAATGGATATTTTCCCCCACCGTTTAAAAAAAAAATAATGTCCACACAAGCATTGTTTTACAAAATATCTCTGTCCACATGAGAACGCTCAAACGGCTANAATGTCCACACAAGCATTGTTTTACAAAATATCTCTGTCCACATGAGAACGCTCAAACGGCTACAACCACATGCCGGGCCAGCAGGTGGCGATAACGTCTGAATCAACGACAGGTCAAATAACAGAGAAGAACGTTCTGAGCATGTGTGCTTAACGTGTTTCCGTTGGCGGTAGTAAATGAAAAACAAAAACAGTTGGAGGTCGTTGTATCAAATTTGTTGTTCGTTTTAATTTATTTATTGCACTATGGCGAAACCGAAGTCAAAATGCTGGTAAAGTGGTGCAGCAACGCCAAGCTAACTTGTAAACTTGCGACTGCTATTGCTAACTAAATGTAAAGAAACCGCTACACGGTCGCCGCCATTGTCGTTGTTGTTATTGTTTTTGGTGCATGCTCATTGCACAAAGCGACAGTTCACATCACGAGTTTAGTTCTGATGTCATCATTTCCCAAACGCTCCGTTTTAGACGTCCACACGATACACAGAAAGTGGAGTTTTTAGAAATCTGTACTTTAGAAGCCATTTAAAAAAATCTCCGTTTTAGTGGCCTAAAACACCGTTTGCGTGTGGATGAGAGGCCAAAACACAGAGGAAAATATGTGTTTTGTAAAATATCCATATTAGCATGGAGAGGGTATTACACTGATATATTTGCATAACAATACATGTTTCTATTTTGATAATCAACACTTATTTGCTTTTACTGTTACAGCGACAGTCAAAGCTTGAAATGGTTTTATTGAGGTATCTGGTTGGAGTTATGAGTTTGGCGCAGGATGTTAAAATTGCAAAAGAAACAAACTGTTTCCAATAATCAAATTGACATTCAGGGACAGACGCTGAAAAGCACAGTAACGACATCAAACACGAAGTTTTCTAATGGCAGAGATTTGCTAAGGTCACATTCGTCTGGGTTTAATGTCAATACATTATCTGCTGTTAGAGCGAGAAGGAGAAGTGGTGGAGGGAGAGAGAGAGAGAGAGGGAGAGAGAGAGAGAGAGGGAGAGGGAGAGAGTGTGTGTGTTTAGACAGTGAGTAATGTGGAGGGCAGTGCTGGGTTTGCTGTTGTCTCCGATAACCAACGATGGAGGAGAACCCTGATCAATAATGGCGTACACACACACACGCACACACACTTATCAACAAACAGAAGCTCTCTCTCTCTTTCACGCTTGCTTTTTTTTATTTTGACACACGCATACACAAACACACACACACACACTGACCCCTGCAACTTATTCTTTTTTTGAAACCCTGGGAATGGAAACATTCCTATGAGAGAGTCCTGAGAGAGAGAGAGAGAGAGAGAGAGAGAGAGAGGGGGNTTTTTTTAACCAAATTTCACAAAGCAAATCGGGGGTCGGCTTATACACGAGAAATTCAAATCAGATTCCAGAGAAAGAAATTTCCAGAGGTGGAAATACTACCCATTACCACTACCCATGAAAATAGTTTAAATTATACCTTAGAATGAGATATTTCCTGACTAAACATCTTATTCAGCACATTTTGCGGTGACCAGTAAGCTGTGATCTGTCAGTTACGGTAATCAGCTGCTGAAATAAATATCATGTTTACTGGTACGTGGATTATTTTCAGAAAATCATAGGAATACTATGACAATACCCAGAAAAACAGGTAATTTACTAAATAAATAAATTGATGGAACAACATCAGGGGGTCGGCTTATATGTGGGTTTCTTTAAAAATCTAAATTTGCAGGTCAAAATCGGAGGTCATCTTATAGTTGAGAATATAAGGTAAATCAGCCTGTTTTCACTCTGTGTGCACAGCGGTGCTTCAGCATGGGGGAGCAGGAAAGGATCCGTGTGTTTATTGCACATTAAAGCGCTGCAGCGGGTTTTAAAATAGACCCTAAGTGAAAATAAGAACATGGAAATCTGGATGATTTGTTCCTTTATGGAATTTTCCTTTTCACCTCCGTCTTCCACCTCTTCCATCTTTTAATACGTTCAATTCTGCCTCTCTTTTTTTCCGTTTCATGTCAGCTTGAGGCTTAAAATAGAGATGTGCTTGTATGGAAAACGGTAACATGTTAACACTGCAAATCAGGCTCACACACACACACACACACACACACACACACACACACACACACACACAGCCAATGGAAATGAAAGCAAAGCACTAAGGCCTTTCTGTGTTTTCTGTTAAGCTCATTAGCATATGTCTCGCTAGGGAAATAGCAGCATGAGCATTTTGTACAGTGTGTGTGTGTGTGTGTGTGTGTGTTTCTGCTCACACGCGAGTGTTTTACGGGCAGCTTTTGTCCGTGAAGGCACAGAGGGAATGAAAGGTGGTGTTTTTCTTTTAAAAAAGACATAAATCCACCATGACTCCGACCTTAACACAAAGAGAATGAGTGAATAGATGGATGAGAGGAAGGAGGGAGGAAGAGGAGACAAGACAGATAAAGCCTGAAAGGAGGCAGGTAGCGATGTGAAAATCATTCAAAATGAAGGGATGGAAACACTGAAAGGTTGTACAAACAATAAAAAAAATGCATGACTAGATAGAAATATACCAAGCTGAGGGATGTTTTTCAGAATCAAACTACATCAGAATGACACACATCCATCCAGTGTACCTGAAAACACACCTACACAAAGGTGAGTAACCAGTGTTATCATGCCCACACACACTCTGTACGTACACACACACACACACAGTGAAAAGAATGATGTCATTTGGAGTTTCTAAAAAAGAACCTGGAGCCAAATCCAACAAAAAGGAGAGGGAGAAATGATTTCAGACGCTGGTAATGACAGCTTTAATTACATATTCCTCTCTCTCTCTCTCTCTCTCTCTCTGGAAAGGGGATTTTTCTGCTTGGTCCTTCTTTCCATTTTATTCGTTTTCATTTGCTCGCCCTCTCCCTTTCCTCCATCTTTGTTGACCTCCTCTTTCCCCTCACCAACTCAGGCATATTAAAAAGTGAGCCTGTGTGTGTGTGCGTGTGTGTGTGTGCATCAAATGAGAAAGCGAGACCACAAATGACATAATGGGCATGTGTGTCTATACAATATGTACATACATAAAGTGTGTTGTGTGTGAAATAGTATTCAACATGTATGAGAGTCTCTGAGGATAAAACGGCGATCAATTATTTACCATGCTGCAGAGCTTGATCACAGTCTTACTACACACACACACACACACACACACACACACACACGCACGCACACACGCACACACAGAATGAATGAACAGTCAGACAAAAAAAATGGTGGTTAAAAAAATCAGATCACGCAGTTGCAGTGTGAATGTAGGCTGCAGAAAACAGAGAGCAAGGAGGCTGGCTGCTGTGTGTATATGTGTGTGTGTGTGTGTGTGTGTGTGTGGGCTGGTCACCATAACTCTGGTTTACTGTATATTGGAAGCAGAGCGAGAGGAAATGTGTGTGTAATGGAGGATTTTTTTCAAGGCTTGGAAGTGACACAAAGGGACAAATGGCACAGAAACTTCAGAAACACACATGCTCACACACACACACACACACACACAGGTTGTGTGTCTAAACAGCAGGACATGGCTCGTGTCTGCATGCTGCTGTTTGTTCTCTGTGACATACAACAGACAGAAAGGCAAGTGTGTGCGCGCGCGCACGTGTGTGTATGTGTGTGTGTAACCATTTATAGCCGTCGTGTGGTTGTCACAGCTTGTAATTATATGTGAGTCCTTAAAGGACCATACCACCCATTTTGCATGTTTGAGCCTAATATAGTCAATTTTCACATACGTAATGTTACTGACAATCATTTCCCAAAGCATACTACTGGAACAGTGAATTAAATATGTTTTTCCTACCTTCCAGACCTCCATTGGTTTCAGTTCATTCTGCTAATAAAATCAACTTGTTGATACT